>CM031628.1:46200742-46204501 GCA_018398815.1 Conus ventricosus | reverse complement strand
CGTTGCCATGCCCCACTGGGATTTTGCCAATCGGGGGACACAACAGTGTGAGTCAGAGAGAACTGACGTAACCAGAATGCTCGCAAGTTATGGACATTCATTTGTTCTATGTTATAATGTGCAACAGAATAGTGAAATATTGTCTTCCTGGCCAAGGAAGAAGAACTGAAGAACAGGGATGCGATTTATGAGATTGTCTGTATGATGTTTACATTGTTGTATGATACAGATAAGTGTGTTGTGTAGTGACGGGTGGGGGCTCGGAGTCAAGTTAAATAAAAGTTAATTATTTTCTGTGAAATATTGTTGGTTTCCCGTCATCTTTGTGCGGGCCCGATGTGAGTGTCAGAGTGCGTGTGCCTATGCGAGAGCGCATTTTGGTTGTGGAAGCGTAAATACTTCTGTCTGTAACCCCCTGCATCCCTGAATATGGAAATCATATTTTAATAACGAGGGGGAGCGTCGGAGACCCGTCACAGTATGGAATCCACAAAAATTTCGAATACTTGGTATATGGTTCACAAACGACTTGAAAGATTGCATAGAAATAAACTACGCAGAAAGACTAGCACACGTAAATCATTTGTTTAAAATATGGGTAAAATGCCAGATTACGCCCCTAAGTAGAATAGCAATTTTGAAATCCATTATCCTTTCAAAGCTGACTTATTTTTGACTGTTTCTGCCAAACCCACCAGATGTTTTCTTTCAAACATGCCACAAAATATGTTACAAGTTTGTGTGGAATTTAAAAAAAAAATCAGTCGTAAAGCAGTGCATAAAAGCATACGGAATGGAGGTATTGGTCTTCCTGATGTAAAAACCTACGTCACATCTTTGAAGCTATCCTGGATCCGTAGGACTGAAAGATCAAACCACAAATGGAAACATATTTTTCTCAGTAATTTTCCTCATTGGCCTCATATAAGTAAACATGGTCCCGAGATTGTCCCAAAATTTACCAAATATAATCCATTCTGGGCAGACGTTCTTGAAGCTTACAAACTTTTTTTTATTACAAATGTCTGCCAAAAAATTCCACTGAACTACTAGCTGAACAAGTTTGCTTCAACAAACGTATTCAAATTGGGAAAAGACACATTGTCTCTAAAATGCTTGAAAACAAAAGTGTCTATTATCTTGCACATTTTTTTAAAATGATAATGGCCAGTTTCTTTCCCACAGACAATTTAAGGAAAAATATGATGTCAACATTGATTTTCTAACTTATACAGGGTATAAGTTGGCACTAATTGAATTCATAATAAGATTTGACATTACCATCGAAAACAACAAATGTATTACTTCTCCATACTGTTATAAGATATTGTTTGCCACTTATAAAGGTTCAAAGACTTATTATGATATACTGATTGATAATCAGTTTTGAGAGCTCCGTGCTGTGACAAGTGGGACATCAAACTTGCACAAGCTCATGACTGGAATTCATGCTTTTTTATGCACACAAGATTACAGATGTAAAACTCAAGTGGTTTCAGCTGAGAATAATTCACAGGTGCTTAGGTGCAAATGCTATTTTGAAAGAAATCGGAGTTACTGATAATGATAAATGCAGTTTGTGCGGACTATTTAAAGATTCTATTGACCATATGTTTTGGAAATGCACCCATGTCAAATGTTTTTGGAGTAGGTTAATTGATTTAGTAAAAGAGAAATGCACTCACGCACAAAATATACGCCCAACTCTTATATTTTTAGGCTTCGACATAACAATCGCAAGTGATTACATTTTTTTACTTCATTATTCTTCTAGCAAAACATTACCTATATAAGTGTAAGTTAGAAGGCAGTCTTCCACATGTAGCAGGTTTCTTGAAAATGTTGACGTATAGTACAGAATAGAAAAATATAACTCATACTTAACCATGAACCACTTGCATTTTATGCCAGATGGCGTGCTTATGAAGCTTTGAGGAGAAAAAGAAACACCCGAAGGTGCTGGGGAGGACCCAGAGATAATAATACCTAGCTGCTTTAGTTACAGTCTCTGGAACATGTCTTTTAGCATTAATATATAAATGAGTATGATGCATAAAATAACAACGATTGCTAGACTAATCACATCATCTTCTTCCTTTAAAAAAAAAAATCTTTTGCTGAGGACATCGTGTGTGGCCCTTGTATGCTGCTGAAATATTTCTGTACAGTGGTACATAAGAAATAATGTACCTTATGATAATAACATATATTATCTTCACTTGCTGTGACCCAACCCGTTCTGTCTTCCTGTTTCTTTGCTCGTCTGTTCGTCTGTCTGCCTGTCTGTCTGTTTGTCTGTCTGTCTATCCGTCTGCCTTTCTTTTATTATCTGTGTATGCATGCGGATTTATCTTGCAATATACGAGGCTCGTATATATATATATATATATATATATATATATATATATATATATATATATATATATATAAATATAGACAAGGGTAGTGAATACCAGCAGAGATTTTAAAAAAATGCTCAACCGAACTGGGAGCAACATTTGTTAAACCTTACTTTTTAACAATATATATATATATATATATATATATATATATATACTACACTTTTTTTTCTTTTTTCATCAAACGCATGTATACATCTCTTGTAGGTAGTAATATTAGAACAATGTGATGTATACAGGTTTATGTATATTTCTTATAGCATTGTCAATAAGCAACCATTTTTGTTTTATACATAGACAATGCTATACTGAAACTCTCTCTCTCTCTCTCTCTCTCTCTCTCTCTCTCTCTCTCTCCTCTCTCTCTCTCTCTCTCTCTCTCTCTCTCTCTCTCTCGTTTACTGTCTATCTCTCTCTTCTTTTTTCATGTGTGTGTGGTTTGGCTCTTTGTGTATATTTGATTGTTTTTCTTGCTTTATACCTAACTTTTAGTTATGAATGTTGTTGTCTATTTCTTTTTGTTGTTGTTTGGCTTCTTTTTATGTATGTGTTTGGGTTTTTTTTCTCTCTTTGTATATGGAATAACAATAAAAACAAATAAAAACGTTAAAAACAAAGAAAGTAAAGATCATTGCCAAATTCCACCTCAAACAAATATGCACATGCACGAGTCTGTCAGGGTAAGTCTACAACTACTGCCCAAATTGTTGAGTCTGTTAGGGCAAGTCTACAACTACAGCTGCCCAAATTGTTGAGTCTGTTAGGGCAAGTCTACAACTACTGCCCGAAGTGTCGAGTCTGTTAGGGCAAGTCTACAACTATTGCCCGAAGTGTCGAGTCTGTTAGGGCAAGTCTACAACTACTGCCCAAATTGTTTCATGGGGGTATTCCTAATTCCCCTGGTGAAAGAAACTGGGCTTAATTCATTTGGTTTTGGAATCACAAAATATATGTTTTCCCCACTTCTAAACTGTTCAACAGATAGATAGATAAATAGATAGAAAGACAGACAGATATAGATAGATAGATTGATAGATAGTTAGATAGATAGATAGATGGACAGATAGAAAGATAGACAGATGGATAGACAGCTATATCACAAAGTGATATACACAGGAGCTACACACACACACACACACACACACACACACACACACACACACACACACACACACACACACACCACACACGCCACACCCAGCCGTCCACACGGGCGATGTTAATGGCCAGTCTTAAGGCACAGAGATCCCTTGTTCTAGAGCGATCGCCTTGATCTAAAGCGTGATGCCAAGTGTCAGCCTGAGAGACATTCTGAGCCACTCCAGTGCCCCGCCCCCTACTCCCCGAGCAGTTACATCCG
>CM031628.1:46138242-46195742 GCA_018398815.1 Conus ventricosus | reverse complement strand
CGAGTGTAGGGATAAGTAGAATAACATGGAGGATCGGTAGAACAGAGCAGATGGTAACGACAGCAGAGTGGGAGGGCACACACATTACGAACAAACATACACACGCACGGTCACGCACACGCACACTCATATGCCATGCGCATGCTGTCTCCCACGCACAATAATAAATGTCCTAATGTCCGATCCTACTCTTAGTGGAAAGACTTTAGAATTGAAGAGCACACACACAGACACCAGAAATCTTCGAGTAAAACGCGTCGCAAATATACTAACATACTCGATCGTGCGCGCGCGCCATTCCCCCCATTCCCCGTCATTCCCTCATCACCCCTCTCCCTCTCCATACATAGCCTCGGATACTACTTGTGCGTGTCACTATGTTCTTAGGAATAATAACTATCTTTTCACATCGGCATCTATGTTGACAGTGATCACCGTAGCTGTGCTGAAACATTTTGTGTTCTACTCATTTACTATCAAGACCACTCGTGTTACTAAAGACATTTCGCCCCATGTTTCAGAAATGACTGAACTGTGTGGCTCATGAATCATATGTGCCTTCACTGAATGTCAGACTACATTTGTGTTTCTAAAATAAAATAAAAAAAAAAAAAAAAAAAAAAAAAAAACTTCTTTTACCTGCGTTCGGTGGATGTGACTGATTGGAGAGCGTTCCATAAGTGCAACGCATTTGTGCCAAACAGACTTGGATCTATAGACAATTTAATCTGATTATCAGCATATGTATGTGTGTTCAGATACATATGAGTTGGAGATTCTGTGCGTGAAATAATACAGGAATTGTGCTTTTAGTCCTGCAGTACTTCGTCCTGTACAACCTGACAGCAATTAGTTGAGTGCACATTAAATTGTAAGTGCATTCTCAGTCACCTATTTCCGAACCACTGCTGTGGTACCTAATTTACCAGTTTGTTTGATTGATTTTTCTTGTTTTTTGTTGTTGTTGTTGTTATTGTTGCTGTTTGTTGTTGTTGTTGTCGTTGTTGTTGTTGTTGTTGTTTTCATTATTTATTTACTTTTTATACGTGTCCTTTCTTCCCCTTTCTTTTTTGTTTTTTCCTTTTACTTGTGCACTCAGACATAAAATGACCACAAACCAGAACTCATGGCCATCAAGAGATGGACTGAGAATTTGCCATTTAAATATCAATAGTGCAGTCAGCAAGATCTCTGACATCTCGACCCTGATATCGAACCACCAAAAGCCATTCCATGTTCTGGGTCTCTCCGAATCAAGACTAAATACATACATTAGTGATAAAGATGTAGCAGTCCCAGGTTATAATATCGTTCGAAAAGACCCTACTAAAGACAAAGAGACAGGTCTTCTAGTGTATGTCAGTGAATCTCTCAACTTCAAGAGACTTTCCCACCTAGAACAGCATGACGTAGAAGCAGTGTGGATACAAATCACACTGAACAAATCACGATCCATTTTAATCGGGTTTTGCTATCGGAACCCAGCAGAAAGAGTCAGCTGGACTGATAAATTTGTTACTATGATGGACGCAGTTTCCTTAGAATGTAAAGAGATTGTTTTACTCGGTGACTTCAATGTAGATCTTTTGAAATCAAACAGCCAATGGAACAAAACGATAAGTGTGTTGAATTTACATCAGATTATCAAAACACCCACCAGAGTAACACCAACTTCAAAGACAATCATTGACCATATCTATATCTCAAATGAAAATAACATACTAGAAGCTTGTGTACCAGTCTTCTCTTCTAGTGATCATTACCCATGTGTGTTACATGGTCTAAACATGGAGTGAAAATCCCAAAACCAGGCCACAAAACCATAACCTATCGTTGCTTCTCAAAATTTAACGAACAAAACTTTTTGCTTGATTTAATGAACTCAGAACTTAATACAGTATACAATATTGCTGATCCAGATTCAGCGATTGACTTTGGATCGAAATTTTTACAGAAGTCTATAACAGACATGCTCCGTTAAAAACAATCAGAGTAAAGCATATTCCCAAACCACCGTGGTACACGAAAGAATTACAGGAGGCGAGCTACCTTAAGAGACCTTTTGAAAGAACATGGCTATGAAGAAGAATCAAGATCACTAAGAAATGCAATAAACTCTCAGAAGCGCAGGGAAAAAACTAAATACTATCGCGAGTTATTAACTTCCAAACAAAATCCAAAACTGGTTTGGCAAGCAATAAACCAGCTTAACAACAACAGTTCTTCTTCAAAATCAACTGTTATCAAAGGTATTTCTGCTGAACAACTTAACACTCACTTCTCTACCATTCCAGATACAGTTGTTACCACTGATCATTCAAGCTCTAATGAACTTAAAGAACTCCATCAATTTGTCACGACAAACAAATCACGTCTGAACTACACATTCCACTCATAACTGTGCACGAGGTGTATTAGTACCTACTTCATCTCAAACAGTCAGGAACACGTGGACTAGATGGCATAGATGGCAAAATTCTGAAACTCTCGGCTCCAGTTATAACTGACACGTTAACGTATATCTTTAATCTGTGCATAGATAAAAGTTATTTTCCTAATGCGTTCAAAAAAGCAAAAGTTATACCCATTCATAAATCTGGTGATAGTACTGATCCTTCAAACTACAGACCAATATCAATCTTATCTATCCTTTCCAAACCTCTAGAAAAGCATTTAAATAAACACATCCTTCATCACTTCAACAAGTATGATTTGCTCCATCCCGGACAGTCTGTTTCAGACAGAAACATTCCTGCCATTCTGCATTAATCAATCTTGTAGATGTGTGGCTTAATAATATTAATAACAACAGATATTGTGTGTCTTATTCGTTGATTTTAAAAAAGCATTCGATGTCATTGACCACAATCTCCTTATTCGAAAACTGGAGATATACGGTCTTTCAAAATCCGCCCTTATCCTTCTAAAATCATACATCACAAAACGACAACAATGCGTCTTATCGGGACGGCTGTCTCTTCTATAACAACTCTTAAGTATGGCGTTCCACAAGGCTCCATTTTAGGCCCGCTACTCTTTTCAATCTACATTAATGACCTACCCCTACATGTGAGATCTACATGCGACCTCTTTGCAGATGACACCACAATTCACACCAGCCATAATGATCCTTCCAGTCTTTCAAAACATTTGCAAGAGAGTACCAACGACCTTGTAAAATGGACCGAACTAAATCATATGTCACTTCACCCTCAAAAAACAAAACTCATGTACATTACAACTAGGCAAAAAAGACAAAAGCTCACCAATGATTTCCCTCCTATACACCTCAATAATGTACTTGTGGAACAAGTCACTCATCATAAAGTATTAGGACTAATAATTGACAATAGTCTCAGCTGGAATCCCCACATAACGTTACTATGCAAAAAAGCTCTCCCAGAAAGTCTATCAGCTCACCAAAATTAAACACTTCTTGACCTTCATTCACGAAAACTTTTTTTCCATGCTCATATTCAGTCTCATGTTGATTATGCATCGACTATATGGGATTCTGCAAGTGCAAACACACTAAAACCATTGTTCAGCCTACATAAACGAGCGCTCAAACTAATCCTTCTGAAGAGAACTAGCCTCGAAAGCTCCGATTATAAACATCTTCACATTCTTCCATTCAGCCAGAGACTCAAATACAACAAAGGCTAATGATGCACAAGATTCTGACCGGAATGCTCCAACAACTTAATGAAACGATTCTCAAAAGTCTCGTCGAGAAACTCCCACAAACTCCATATCCCAATCCCCAGAATTGACCTATTTAAATCAAGTCTAACGTACTCGGGAACCTCTTTGTGGAACTCCCTCCAGAATACATCAAACAAATCCATTGTACCACAACTTTCAAAAACACTTACCTTACCCATCTTCTGCGGTAAAAAATAATTTAAAAAAAACATAAATAAAAATAAAATAAAAAACCATAAGTAATACCAAGTAATCTCAAAAGCATAAATCATCCCATTTTCATGTACTTAACCAATTTGTCTTTTCTATTTTTTTTTCTTCTTCCTTTTTTCATGTATCAAGTATCTTGATATATATAATATAGATATAAAATATATATATATATATATATATATATATATACATATATAATATATATATATATATATATATATATATAATATATATATATAATAAAAATATGTATATATAATATATAATATATATATATATGTGTGTGTGTGTGTGGTGTGTGTGTGTGTGTGTGTGTGTATGCATATGTGTGTGTGTGGGTATATATGTGTGTATATGGATATAATCTTATGAAAAATGATCATATGTTGTCCCCTTTCTCTCTCTCCTCTCTCTCTCCTCTCTCTCTCTCTCCTCTCTCTCTCTCTCTCTCCTCTCTCTGCCGCTCTCTCTCTCTCTCCTCTCTCTCTCTCTCTCTCTCTCTCTCTCTCTCTCTCTCTGTGCATGTGTGCGTGTGTATGTTCCGAATTCCGTACATATTTGTCATGTTCATTTTACTGTCTGATTTATACAGGCTAATTATTGTACGTTTTGGTACAGTTCCATTTCAAATCATTACATCTCATGCTGTTCCCCCTCTCCCTTCCATCCTCTCTCTCTCTCTCTCTCTGTCTCTCTCTCCTCTCTCTCTCTCTCTCTCTCTCTCTCTTTTTTTCCACCCCCCCTCCCCCAATGTCATCTCACTTTCCTTAATACGTTCGACGTATTTTCAGCCTTGCGAAAAATGAATGCATGTGATGCCTTGCCCCTTCTCTCTCTCTCCCTCTCTCCCTCTCTCTCTCTCTCTCTCTCCTCTCTCTCTCTCCTCTCACTCTCTCTCTCTCTCTCTCTCTATGCGTGCAAACGTGCGTGTATTTGTGTGTTCAAAAATATGTACGCACTTTGTCAATTCACTTCACTGTCTGTTTTCATACATGCCAATTTTGTACGTTGTAGTACACTTACATATGTTTCCCCAGCCCACCTCACTCCCTACCCCCGCTCTCTCCTTCCTCTTCATTATTATTATTCTCATTTTTATTATTATTTTTTTTTTTGTTATTATTATTTTTTGTTGTTGTTTTGTTTATTGTTATTCTTATTTTTTGTTTTGTTTTCATTTATCTTCTATTTTCATTTGATGTTCCTCTATGATTACATGACCGCTTTGCTTGCTTCTTTGATTTCTTACATTAATTGATTTCACTGCATGTTGTAGTCCCTACTCAGGGCGAGGACTGATGTAAAAAAGCACGTTAGTGCTTATCTATTATCCTCGTAAATAAAGAATTTTGTCTTGTCTTTTGTCTCTCTCTCTCTCTCTCTGCAGGCTTACCCCGCACTCCCTTCGCTCCTGCGTCTCCTCTCTCTCTCTCCTCTCTCTCTCTCTCTCTCTCTCTCTCTCCTCTCCCTCTCTCTCTCTCTCTTTTTTTTTTTCTTCTTTTTTTCCCCCTTTTTAAATTTTAATCCCGTATTGTATTGTAGTTCTAGTCACTTTGCATGCTTTCTTGTTACCTTTTATTTATATTGTTGACCCTACACAGGGCGAGGACTGGATGTAAAAAAGCACATCAGTGCTTATCTATTATCCTCGTAAATAAAGAATTTTGTCTTGTCTTGTTTTGTCTTGCCTACATAAGCAAACGCGCCTGTGCATGCGCGTGACGCACGCACGCACGCACGCACACACACATACACACACACCTTGCGCGGGTATGGGTTCATTAATGCTGTATTAGTTTTAATAAACATAAGTTCACAAGGCAGACTGAACAAATCGGTACTACAAGGCATCATTAAAGCGACATTTGTGACAATCGAATTCATTCATCATTATTAAAAACAAACAAACAAAACAAAACAAAAAGAAAAAGAAAAAAGAAAAAAGGCCATGTACTCAGCCGAACTGACTGCCAAGTCTACATCACATATTCAAACAGGATGAAGTACGCCTAACTCTGACAATCTCGAAACCACCACAACAACGACCAATGCTAACAGTAACAACAACGCTAGTAGTACCGGCACAGTGAATCACAAACACAGCCACATACCGTGGGGAAGGGAGACGACCTCAGAGTGGTGCTCGGCACTGGCATGCAGACGCGACCATTCAACTCACTGTGCAGTTGGCTATGGACAGAGCATACTACATTACCAGAGCATACTAATGTAGTATGCTCTGCTATGGAGGAGAAGCAGAGCATACTACATTACCGGTAATGTAGTATGCTCTGGGAGAAGTAAGCTGTGGGTGTGCGGCGATACAAACCACGCCCCGGGTCTTAGTGGGCGGGGCCTAGAGTCAGCTGGGAATTCCTTTTTACGCGTCCTCGAAATCGACATGAAAAGCCTGTGAGAGTATGGGTGGGGTGCGGGGAGGTGGGGAAGTGCGGGGAGGTGGGGGCGCAGAGAGAGAGAGAGAGAGAGAGAGAGAGAGAGAGAGAGAGAGAGAGAGGTGGGGGTGGGGTTGGGAGAGCCCAACACTTGGTTCAGTGTGTTATATGAAGGCCAACAACTTAGATCAAGGTGTTTTCTGGAACAGTGGGCAGGAGCGGAAAGGGTGTCTTGTAAAATACTGACGCTCGTAAGGTTGCACGCCACGACTGCAATTCACGTGGAATAAAAATGCTCCCACGAGATTTTTCCACTGCACGTCCAAATTTCATGCGAAGTACTTGCTACTACACGTTCAGATCACCATTAAACGCATTCGCAGCAGCCATAATTTACGAAAAATCCGATGGTAGGCTACAATAGCGTCATCAGATGGGTAGACTACAATAGCGTCATCAATGGTAGGCTACAATAGCGTCATCAGATGGGTAGGCTACAATAGCGTCATCAATGGGTAGGCTACAATAGCGTCAGAAGAGAACATGAAATACAATCGTGTGAAAATTTTCATGTCAATTCCTGACATGTCCTCAGAGCCTTCATGTGAAAATTGGTTGTAGCTGTTAAATTTATAAAATGTATCACAGGGGCCGATTTGTCCTGAAAAACAAGTTTCTCCCACACCAATATCTGACGGAAAAAAAAGAACGTGAAAATGTTCCCTATTTGTCACAAAAATATTTGTAATTAGCTGATGACTATCATACACTATAATTTATTATCCATCATGTAAACAGTTGAAATGTTACTGTGTCATTCAGTCTGTCCGTTTATATGTTTGCCTAAACGAATCACTCTTTAAAACTTAGTCTTAGAGAGTTGCAAAATCCTGCATGAAAAGCTATATTTTAGCTTATTACTTCAGTATGCAATGTCAGAAACTAGCGGACAAACAGATGTAGAGAAAAAACATAAGAATAACAGTAATCATAATAATGATGATAAAAATGATAACAACAATAATAGTAATATTAATGACAATAGTAATAACAATAATGATGATGATGATATGATGATGATGATGATGATGATGATGATGATAATAATAATAATAATAATAATAATAATAATAATAATAACAATAACAATAATAATAACAATTATAATGATGATGATGATGATGATGATGATGATGATGATAATAATAATAATAACATAACATTTTTAAAGCGCCTTGCTAAATGTTCTTAACATTCAATCGGACAAATTAGCTGACACGTTTGAATTGGGCCCTCCCAATCTGCATTTCTTTATCTTTCGGCCTGTTAACCTTCTCCTTAACCGCAAAACCCAAAAAAGGACTTCCGTGCATTAAGGGTTTTTCCCAAATCACTAAACACAAAAGAAAAAACCCCTTTCCTTTTCACTGCTCTGTCGAGAAAACCGCCTTTTGTAATGGGAAAAAAAAAGGTGGGGAGCAGCGCTTTTTTGTAACGAGAGGGAAACGTGGAGAAAAGTCTTTTTTGTAACAAGAAAGGAAAGTAGGGGGAAAAGGGCATTTTGTAACGGGGAAAGGGGACGGGGGACCAACGAAATTTTTGTAACGAAAAGAACGCGGGGAGCCGCGCTTTTTGAAAACAAAGTTAGGGTAAGGGAGTTTAAATCCCTCTTTTGGGGGCCCTCGGAAGGGACCCCCCCCGGGTTTTGCCCCAATGCCGGCAGTGGGGGGGGAAAGGTGGGGGGCCCGGGGGTTGGCGGAAGGGGTGGGGTTCGGGGTCAAGGTCCGGTGAGTACGCTCGGTCGGCGTCATGTTTTAAATTTTAAAAGATTATTTTAAATTTTTTCTTTGTTTTTGGGGTTGGGGGGGGGGGGGGGGGGGTGGTGGTTTGGACGAAGGGGGGTTTTAAAAAAAGAGAGGGGGGTGTGTCGGGGTTTGCAACCCCTAGGATGTAACCCCCGGGGGTTTTTTGTTTTTGTTTTTGTATTTTTGCCCGCGGTGATTAAAGCTCGATAAAAAAAAAAGTTTTTTTGTTTGCTGAGGGAAATTGGTTAAAAATAGTTTGGGGGTGTTTTCCCGTTTTTGCTACGCGCGCCCGGCGCGTGTGTGGGGATCGAGGGTTGGTTTTTTTTTTTGCCGGCTTTGGTACGTAGGCTTTTGAGACTGCGGGGGATGTTTGCTTGGATGTTTGCTGATGATGAGCATTTTTTTCCATAAAGGCCCCCCGGGGGACTGTCCCCTCCCCTCGGGGGTTGATGGGGCAGCCAATTTGTATATAAAACAGGGGGCCCTTTTTAAAGGGTTTAAACGACGCCCTCTGACGTTTACACCTTTTGGGGTTTGCCCTTTATTTCTCAGAGGGGGGTCGAAAAAAAACGAAACAGATCCCAGACAAAAAATTAGACGGGACAGAAACACAAAACAGAAGACCCACCACATAGAGGGTGATGGTGGTGGCGGATAGGGGTGGTGAGGGCGGCGGGTTGGGAAAGAGAGAGAGAAAAGAGGGAAAAGCCCAAGAGGAGAGAAGAAGGAGAGAGAGAAAAGGGGAAAAGGGGAGAGAGAGAGAGAGAAAAGGAGAGAGAGGGGGGAAAGCAGCAGTTTGGTGAACCACGTGCCGATTTGAAACACGCCCCAAGGGTCAGCGGGGTTTACCACGCGAGGTATTTGAATCACAGGCCCCAAGGGCAAAGGCAGGTGTGTAAAGGACAAAAAACAAGAACAGTGGGGGGTAAATTTTTCAAAAACAAACAAACAAAAAAAACGGTGGGGTGGGTTTTTGGGACAAAAACGACCAAGGTCGAAGGGGGGGGGGGGGGGCGTGTCGGGACACAAAGAACAAAGAGCTTAAGGGGGGGCTGCGGGCCCCTTAATCAATACTACAGAACAAAAGACGCGGGGGGGGGGTTGGCGTTTTTTAAAATGAGACCAATAGCAGCGGGGAAACAAGGGAAACAAAGGAGCCCGGTACCTCTGAGAAGGGAAGCGACACAGAAGCGGTTTGGGCCGAGCATTTCCTGAAAAAAAGACAGGGGTTTTCTTTGCCCTTGCATAAACGCACAGGGGACTGTCGCTAAAAATCATTCCCATCCACCCCCCCGGGTTCCTTTCGTCAACGAATTCCCCCGAACGATCCGTCAAACGCGAGTGCCAAAAACATTGCCCCTGGGGGCAAAAAAGAAGAAATACCCAGACTTTCAGCTCCCTTTTTTAAACCCCTGCCCCGGTTTTGTCCGGGCTGTTTTTCCCAAACAGACCCAAAAACCGAAACCCCGTTTTTCCCGGGGAAACACGAAAACGGATCATAAATGTGTGCCCGTGTGCCCATTTTGGGTTTTTTGGGCCCAAAAAGCCACTGGACCATACACATGGGGAAAAAACGACGGGGGAAAAAACCAACCCCGAGGAAACGGCAGGGGGTACACGCGGGGGGGAAAGGAAGCGCAAAAGTGACAGTGATTTCTGCTTCTACCCTTTTTTTTTTTCCGCCCGAGAAAAGATTGAAACCCCCCACCCGGAAAAAAAAAAGCTGTTAGATAAATTTTTTCCCCCGGATGTGAAAGAGATTTTATGACAAAAAAGGGAAAACGTATCAAAACCCATAAGCGCCCGGGAAAAGTTCAATCTTTAAAATTTTTTTTGGGGACCCTTCTGATAAATTCCCCCAAAGGGATGATCAGCTTTTGGATGTTTTCCATGAAAAAAAAAAAACCTTTTTAAAAATTTAAATTTTTTCTCTTATTTTTTTTCTCAGACATAAAGAGCGGGAGATCTGTTTTCCCTTTTAACGCCCCCCCGTGTAAAAACCCAACGGGCTCTAGAAAAACCCCGGGCCAAATCAATACGAAAAAAGTTTTTTTTGCCTTTCTTTTTTGGATTTGCGTGATAGACATGTTGGGACATGTTCAGAGAGAAACGAAAAAAACTCCGTTACTCTGTTCGGGCCCCCAATCATGTCTAATTTTTCTATGTTTTTCCCTCTCCCCTGACTTTCCTTTTGGTTTTTTGGGTTTTTGAAAAACCCCAATTTGGCCCGGGCTACATTGCAAAATCGTTTTTGAATACGCGCAAAAAGATAAAACCCAAAGGGTTTTTTGTTTAAAACCCGACAAACTTTTTTTTCTTTCGTTGTCTCGCTCCCCACAAGGCGGCCTTCTGTTTTTTTCCCTACAAAAAAAAAACCCAAGGCTCTCTATCACCCAAGGGGGTGGGGTTTGTAAGTCCCCCACCATACTTTTTCCAGGTATTACTCTTTTAAAAGATTTGGGGTTCGGTTGAAGTTTAGGGTTTCAGTTCAATGTGGATGTTTTTAATTTGATAAAAAAGCAAACACCCCCGTGCCTCGTTCCTTGTCGTCGCAGGATTACAAACACCAGACACGTTAAAGTTTGGTTAAAACATCTTTTTAAATTGCCCCCTTCATTGACTTTTGACGGGTTTTGGACACCGTTTAGCTTGTTCCAAATTGGCAAACTGTGGCATACCTTAGGGACCCAAAAACACGAGAAAAAAGTGTCAAGGCGTCAGACTCCCACACAAACAAAGGAGGGGTGTACACACCCCCGGAAAATCGGTGTTTCCCAAGCAACTCTGTCGTTAGGGTATTTCGTTGATCCTGATTTCTTTTTTCCCTTTACAGACTTTTTTGACTTTAAATGTTCTTCGGACCGATGATTTAAACCCCCAAAAAAAAAACAAGCACCCTCCAGAAACGAAATACACGCTAGACACGTCCCCTTTTCTGCCCGGTTTGTCGTTTCCCCAACGTACCGGGGTTTTTAAGACCCTCGTTGTTTCGTGGTAAAGGGGACCCCCGCAAACTGGTTGACAAAAATTGGTGACGTATTGGAAAAAGTTTTTCAAAAAACCCTCCTTTTCTCTTCTCCGTGAAAAATTTGAAGATGCGTTTGAAAAGTTAGAACCCATAAATTGATCCTTCGCAGGGTGCCCGAGTCTGTAAATCTCACCACTTTCCCGCCCGTTCCTTGAAAAAAAAACCGGGAAGGAAACCCCCCCACGAACTCCCCGTGGTGGGGTTTAATTTTCCAAGTATGACCTAAATTGTCAAAAAAACCCTTTTTTTTTTCCCGAGGTTTAGGGGATAGGGCCTCCCTATGACAGACAAAGAGAGGAAAGGGATTTCGGTCCAACCCAGACGGGTTTGAGGGTTTGCTGAGGAGGGGGGAAGAGGAAAAGGGGGGAGGGGGGAGAAGACGAAGAAGGGGGCGGGGGAAAGGAAAAAAAAACAAAAACTAAAAAAGCAAAACCCTTTCAAGTTTGTGGTAAAACGAAACCCTTTAAATACATGTGTTCCCCAGTCAAAAATCTAAAGTTTTTTGGGGACTTTTTGGAAATTTTTTGGGCCCCTGGATTTTCTTTATTCAAAATATCTCAAATGCGTTTGGGGTGGGGGAAAAAAAAAGGGGTACTTTTTTGTTATGGTACGGGACCTTTTTGGGCAAACCCTGAAAGAAACCTTCCCCCCCTCACACCCCCTTTTTTTAGAAAACCCCAAAAAAATGAAAAACATCACGGCGAAAAATTTCCCCCGTTCGCCCAACGGTGTGGGAACAAAACAAAAAGACCAGTTTAAAGATTTTTTTGGTGTGGAACAACAAAAAGGGAAAATTTTGGCACCATTCATGCAGGTTTTCAAGCTCAAAATTGAATGTTTTCGCTTTTTGGGCTTTTGATCTTCTGAAAGTGGTATCTCTGTTCCAGGCACCCACACTGAAATACTTGTTTAAAAACCCAATCTCCCGGTGTGTCCCTTTTCTCTCTTAAAATGAAAAAAAAGAAGCCCTAAAATCCGCTTTTGGGCTGACAATATTGTTGGTGGTCCCCCCATTATCTTTCACATTATCACAAAAAAGAAAAAACCCTTTTCATTCGTGAAAATTTTCGGACAAACCTTTTTCAGCCCGGTTCGGGGCTTATAAACCCCAAATTGCCCCTTTACCTAGGGTATCACTCCCCCATGCCCAAAAAAAACCCCCAACGGTTTAAAAAGACTTTGGGAGAGGGGTTTTAAAGGGCAAAAAAGAAGGACGGGGGAGGGTCACAAGGAGAGAATGGTTAGAGGGGGGACGGCGCACACAAACAAAAAACCCCATACAGAACAATTTAAAGGGGAAAAAGAAAAATAGTTTAGGGCGCGGGACACATCCGGGGCGAGGGTTTGGGACTCGACCAGGGACACGGTTTTTTCCATTTTCCCATGGCTTTTTTGTTTCAAGGCATACTGTTCTCACTCGTGGAAAAAACACATTAACCCGGGTGAAGGGGAAACCACCACGATCTCAGAGAAAAACACAAAAACCATTCCAGCTTCTTCTAGGGTGAAAGTGCTGGGGTTTAAAAATTTGTGGGAATGTCGGGGGGCGGGAAAAGAAAAACAAAAACAACCCACACATAAAGGACACTTTTTAAAAACGCTTTTCCCGGGTCTCTAAAACCTTTTCCCAGGGTATGTTTTCCTTTTCCCACAGAAAAAAGGTTTTTTGGAACGCTGTAAAAAATGACACTCCTTTTTTTGGGTCTGATTGAAGGTGAAAATTTGTGTCCCAACCACCCAAAAGGGAAAACTTTTTTTCTGAACTTAAACCCATTTTTTAAAACGCAAACCTTTGGGGAAAGCCCAAAAATTGGCAAATACTTTCGGAAAATACGCAAAAAACCCCAAAAACTCCTGAGTCGACCACGTCCCCTTTTGTTGGGGTAGTTTTACTAGGGAAAAAAAATTCTTCCCCGAAAATTCTTTACTAAAAAATGGTACTTGGAAGCATGGTTTTTGGGTTGGGGCCCAACTTCAAAATAGCCCATTGATAAAACCCCCAAACCCCGTTTTTAAAAGGAATTTGGTAAAACGGGTGTCTGCCCGCGCGTAGAAAGGGGGACCTTAAATTCACCCCAAATTTCCCATCTTGGCGAAAATTCAATTTGGTCGGTAACAGGCCTAGGGGAAAAAACTCTGCCCAAAACATACCCAAACAGGGGGACTTTCACAAAGTCACAGCTGACCAAGCCCCCCAAACTGGTCAATAAAAGTGGGTTTTCAAAACTGCCCGAGCAGGAGGCAAATGGGGTAAGGGGGAAAATTGGAAAAGGGAAAAAAATCAACGGGGCCCATTTTCCCTTTGCAGTTTGGGGTTTTTTTTGTTATATACGAAAAAAACTGCGAATTTTTAGAACTTTTTCGATTTCTGGACAAATTCGTGGACGGGGGCAGACTTTCAACTGCGGGAGATGGACACGGGACTAAATTACGGGTGCTTGGGTTCCCCGAGTTTTTGACGAAGCCCATAAAAACCACCCTTTGCCCAAGGGGGATCATCATTGGTTTCCAGTGGGGGCGTGCTCACAACACACACTTTGTTTCCAACACACACGCCCCAGGGGGGTTTAACCGGGGAAACCCCCACACACTGCTCTGACCCTTGATCTT
Organism: Conus ventricosus; assembly: GCA_018398815.1. Classification (NCBI taxonomy): domain Eukaryota; kingdom Metazoa; phylum Mollusca; class Gastropoda; order Neogastropoda; family Conidae; genus Conus; species Conus ventricosus. Next base: position 46,181,988 of record CM031628.1, on the reverse strand, counting down.
GCGATATGAAAACGAACAACCGGGTTTGTTCAAAACAAATACACGGGGAGCCCTTTTTTTGGGGGAAATGTTTTCCAAAACCTATTTCTTTTCCCGGACAAGAAAAAAAAATTCGGGTTGAAAAAGGACTCAGAAAAACATCAAAAACACGCTCACCAAAAAAAGTTTTCAACGGTGCTCACTACCCCCGGGAAAAATTGGTGGTGGTACCAAAAACCGGCTTCCGTACAGCGGATAAGCTTTTTTTTCCTTCCCCCCCCCAAAATCGCAAGTCTCTTTCCTTTTTTACATTAAACCATCGTCGTTTTAAAAGACGGAATCTCCATCTTTCCAACCCCTGTTAGCATTCTCAGTGAAAAGGGCCATGTCTGGTAACTTTCCAACTGTGTTCTGTAAATGATTTTGGATAGCTGTTTAAAAAAAATTTTTTTTCCCAAGTGATATAAGCTGTGGTGTTCAGTCTAAACAAATTTTTGGGAAAAAACTTTCCCCCCAACCCCCTCTTTGGGTTTGTTTCCGGGGGTGATTTTTAAAAAATATGAGGGCGATAAAATTTAACTTTTAAAATACTTTTTTCATTTTTTTCCTTCAGCGTCATAGTTTTAAGGGTCAGCGGACGGGGGAAAAACAGGGATCCGCTGCCCTTTTTCTTTTTAATTTTTTGTTTTTTTTTTCCAGTTTGGGGGTTCAGTCACTATAAACCCAAAAGGTTAGCGGGGCGGGGTGACCCAATAATGCCTATGAGAGTGATTTTTTTTTTTTCTAGGGGTTTTCGGGTGCCTGGACAGAGTTAAAAGAAATCAAAAAAAACACACACACAAACAACACCCACACACACTCAAACAAAACACACACACAACACAAAACAAAAATTTTTTGCAGACCAAACCGAAATTAACGCCCCACCTTTAGTGGTGGGGGTGGGCCAGAAAAAGTAAAAAATGTGTGGGGGGTTGCTCTGCTGCTGCTTTTCTTTGCGGGCACCCATCAGCAGGGTTTGGGGGTGTTGGTCGTAAAGGAGGGGGTTTGATGGTAGTGGTGGTGGGGTTAAACTTTAAGTAGTGATAGTGGGGGTGGTGGTGGTGGTTATGTGTTTTCGTGTCTTTTGTTGTTTTGTTGTTCTTTTTTTGTTCTTTTGTCCTTTTTTCCCCCTCCTCCTCCTCCTCCCCCATTCCCATTTATCCAACCCCGGTCCCCCTGACCGTCTCCCACCCAGTATGGAGACATACCTCCCCCATACCTTTTCCCCCCCCCTTCAAAAACGTTCATGTCTTCGTTCCGACAGGGGCAGTCATTTCTTTTTTAAAATTATGAAAAAAGGGGGGTTTTTTGGGATTTTTAATTAGGTTTTTTAAAAACCCCCCAAAAACACCCAAAGGAAACTGGATTTACCTTTTGAGCGTTTGTTAAACCCCACCTGTAGCAGACAAAGAGAAAAAGGACTCCGCCCCGGGAACCAAACACACACAAAAGAAAAAAAAAGCCCCAGCCATCTGCCCCAAATTAAAGAGAACAGATTTCCACAGTAGGGACCAAGCCACCAATGAGCGCCATTTTCAAAGGGTTTTGGGTAAAATTTTTAAAAAGGCGACGCTCACCCCAACCGTCCAAAAAGGGACTCGGAGACACACCGGGTCATTCTCTCCTTGTTCGACGGGTCATATCAAAATGGCGACGCTCACCCCACCACAAAGACTCGGAAACCCCACCGGCCATTTTCTGCCCCCCTCGTTGCCCGGGGAGTCAAGCCGCCTCAAAGGCACACACACTCGACCCCCGACACACACGCGTGTTCACAAAACCCCAAAAGTTCAATGTCCTTGTCTCCTGTTTTAAAAATAGAAAGAAACCCTGGGTTTAGCGTTTTTCCCAGTTTTTACCCCCGGACGAAGCGACCCGGCGCCCCTTTTAAAAGTTGGGGCCGCGTGCGGGGCGCGCGCGCCGCGCGGGGCTTTGTCCCCCAACCCCAAAACCCCAATGACAAGGGGAGAGAGAGAGAGAGAGCACACACACACACAAAACCAGGCCCCGGTTTCCCCGGTTTGCTTTTCACAAAGAAAGTGTCCAGTGATTTCCCCTTTTTATAAGGGCCCAAATGAAGCATCAGACAGGGGGCCAAAATTTAAAAGAACGACCCCTCTCCCGACCGTACAAAATTTGGGCTTTGCCCTTTATTGTCTTTCTGGAAAAATAAAACAATTTTTTGGGGGGAAAACATCCATTTTTAAAAAAAAAACACATTCATTTTAAAAAAAAAAATTTTTAAAAAAAACAAAAAAAGTACACAAAACTTTTTGTTTTTTACAACCCAAAAAATAACTTTAACAAAGCCGTACAGTCAACCAAAAATTGTACATATTTTTTCAAAAGTAAACCCTGCATTTTATACCCCATCATCTTTCTTCAAGGGCCCGGTTTTAGGGATCCCCCGCTTTGGGGATAGTTGTGGCACGGGAAATGTGGGTTTTTGTTCTTGGGGTTTCGTGGCCCCCCTGTCACAGCGGGGCAGGACTCCCCCCGCAGGGGGGTGTGATTCCCCCACCCCCACCATCCAACGTTCCGACGTCAGGGGGGGACGGGCCCAAGGGGAAATTGGGTCCTTTTTTCGTCCCCTTCCTTTTTTTTTGGGGCCCACAACACCACTTGGAATGCGGCTTCTTCAGAATGTCCAGACCACTCCCCTTTTCAGGGGCGCCCGCTCAAACAGGGTGGAGGTTGGTGGGAAGCATCAGGTTGTTTCCCCCACTGCCCGAAAAATTTCCAGCGGAGTCCTTTTGAGTCCCAAGGGGGAGCTGGATTACAGGGAGGGGAAGGTTGCACCCGCGTGAATTGGCGGTACAGGATGGTGCTGCCCCCTGCTGCGGCTGTGCTGCTTTTGGGGGGAGTTGCGTTTTGCATTGTCTGCAAGGGGAGAAATGGTGTTTTTGGGATTTTAAAGTCCCCCCAGTTTTTTTTCTTCAGTTTGCCCGTCTTTTTAAAATCTTTTCAAACCCAAATGACAGTCCCGCTGCGCCCTGACCCAAAGACCGCCCTTGGTGTTGGTTGGCTCTTGTAATGGTGAAAAATTTTTTTGACAAACCCTTTTTCCACTTTTTTACGGAGCAAAAAAGTTGCGGGCCCCCGGGGTAGAGTGTAAAGGGTCTGGCTCCTTGTTCTTCAGGTAAATGGGCGGTTAAGCGTTGTTTTTCGGCGAGCGGGTAGAGAAAAGGGAAAATAACGGGCTGGGTTTAGAACCCCTTTATAAGTTCGTGTTGTATGCGTTTTTCACAGACCCGGTTTAAAACCCCCCAAACCACCTCAAAAACCCCCAATTTTAAAAAAACCCAAAAGGAAAACGAAACGGTTTTCCAATCAAAATTTTAAGATTTTGGTTGTGTTTGATTTAAATTTTTTGAACGATAAAAGACTTTGTTTTGAAAACCTAGGGGTTTTGTTCATGCCCAGGCTTCGGCCCCCCTTTAAACTAAACCAGTTTAAACCCTTTTGGTACTTAAAACGATAACAAAAAAAATGAGACCAAAGTTTGGAAAAAAAGACGATCTCTGTCGAGTCCCCGACCACAAGGGGGTCTCCAAAAGTTGAAAGAAGGGAGGGGACACATTCTCCTTCCCCCACAAGTACATGTTGCCAAACCGGCGCGATACCAAACAACTCTGGACCCCCCGTGGAAAGAGGGCCAAATGCAACTGGCTTTTTTTTTTTTCAGTTCCCCCCTTTTAAATTCCCCGAAAGTTCCAATTTTGGGGTCGCCGTTTAAACGTGTGTTGTAAAGTGACACCCTCCCTACGTTAACCCCGCTTTTAAAGACTTTTTCTGTGAAAGAATAAATAAATGATCTCACTTTTTTATTTTATGGCCTCAGTTTTTTGGGGGTGGGGAACCCCCGCAACACTTGGGGAAGGGCTTGACCGCGACTTTTTCCCTTAAAATGAAATACAGAAAATAGTCCCACAGGTGAGCTGGTCAAAATCTTGAATAAGTCTTTGGGTTTTAAAAAGTTTTAAAAGAAACGGGGTTTTTAAAATAAACTTTTCAAAGTCCCGGGAACAAAAGAAGGGGGGAGACCAAAAAATGTCAAAATATTCTGCTTTTAACCCCGACCATAAAAACCCCAAAAACCCCGACCCCAAAGTTCTCCGGGGCCGAGCTGGGGTCGGTGTTTAAACACCAAGGGACGGGGCGTTGGGTGGAAAATAGAGAGGGGGCCCCTTTTTCCTTGGAAATTTTTCCCCCAAAAGACCCCGTCGGGGGGTGAATGTCTTTAGTCAAGACAGCGGAATGTCCCCACTTTTTTATGTGGAAAAAATCTGTCAGCACTTGGGGGAGCGCGATCGAATTTTTACATAATGTTCCCAAATCTGCATACACAAACACATGGACAGGGTTTAGCCAAAATTTAGAGAACTTCATTTCCAGACGAAATGCGCCCTCCTGACCATTTTAAAAAACCGGTCCCAACCAGCAAAATTCCCGGGGTCAGATCAAAAAATACAGGGTGTATCCCCCGGTTAAAAATCCCGGGTACTTGATGGTGTTTCCCGGGGCTCTGTTCACCACCCCCCTTTCCCACAAACAGATGTGGTAGGGGCCCCCACAAACTGCCCCTGTTCAAAATCCGGGGGCAGGGCCTTTTGGGAGGAATTGGGTCCGTCCCTGTACAAACCCCCCAGGAAAATTTAAAAATTGGGGTGTTAAAGGGAATGGATTTTGGGTTTTAAACCCCCCATTGAACCCCCGCGCTTTTTACAAGAGCGAATACGATTTTTGTTTGGGTCTGACTGAAAGAGGGTTTTCCTTTGGGTGGCGTGAAGTTGCCTTGGGGGGTTTGCGAAGGTCTTCTGAAAGATTTTTCTTTAGAGGGTACTTGCACGTAAACCCCTTTCCAGCGCCTTTTTTGTGGAGCAAGGAAACGGCCCCGGGTTTCCCGTTTCACTTTTTCGGGAAAAAACAGGGAAGCGTGAGTGATGACACTTTTTAAAGGGCCCCCCCGCAAACCCCCATCATGGGCCATGAGGTTAAGGCGTTTTTGGGGGGGATGAATCGAGTTTTTACGTCCCTCCGTTGATCAGGTTTGGGGTTCCTGGGCATGAACTGTTTGGGAAAGGGCCCCAAAAAAAAATCCCCCTCCACTTTCCCAGCGTCCGCTCACGTTTGAATCTTCAGGGGCCCACATTTTTTATCCCCCCCTTTGGGGGTTTCCCCAAGGCGGCCGGGGGGTGTCAGAGAAAAACAGGTAACCCCGTCAAATGGGCTGTCCTTTTTGCATCCTTTCCCTAGTTCAAGGTTTTTCTCGAAAGTTTCCTCGGTAGGGTTTAAATGGTTGGGGCTGGATGAAATCAGGGGGTCCGGGTTTTAGGGAGGCCCTCCACCTGGAAAAAAAGGCTATGGAGCCCGTTGTTGACGGGGGGAACGTTTAGTCCGGCCCTCAAGGGCTGTACCAAACGGGTTTTTTTCACTTTTGCGCGGATGTTGGGGATTGGATTGCCAAAAACCCCCGTAGTCTGAGGTGGGAAACCCCTGATATGGAATTCCAAAGGGTGCCCCGTGACCAAGGTGATATGGATGAAATTTCTACAAAAGCACCTTCTTCCCACCGCCCGATTGGTGGGCCCCAAACAGAAAAAAAAGGGGCAAAGTCCCGTATTTTCCCTTTCACGCGAAAGCTGGGGTAGGCCAAAAGACATGGTTCTATCCAAAAATGTCCCCGAGGAATTTCCTTTGGGGGTCTTTTTTTTTTTCCCTTTTTTTTTTTTTTTTGTGCTGCGGGCCCGGAGGGGCCCACGCCTTTGGGTTTAGGCCTTTAAAAATTTTTACGCCTTCCCAGCAGGTTTTTCCGGTGGTGTCGCCCGGGCCGGTGACTCTGCTCACTGCTTGTGCAAAAAATGTTTGCCAGCCTGCTTACCCCCCTTGCCCGGAGAGCGGATTTTAAAATTTTTTCCCAACAGCACAACTTGCGCGAGTGCTGGAAATTCGAGTCCCTTCCTTCAGTAAAGCCCCTTTCCCCCCCACTTTTTAACAATGGGGTGAAGGGCCCCGATCCCCCTAGAAGGTTTCCAAAACCTCTCCCTCCCCGGGAATTTCTCCTCCCCAAAACACAGGGGGGCCCCGGGAAAACCCGCTTGGGCGCAGTAAAAGTCTTCATAAACCCTTTTTCCCTCGGTGTTCAAGGGAACGGACGCAAAACCCTCCTTAAAGGCCCTCAGGTCGTCTGCGCGAAAGTGAAGCGTCGCGAATTTGGGGGGGTTCCCCCCTTTTTCAAATGACAGAGGTTTGGCCCCTGTCTTTTGGTTTTAAAGGGGTTTCCCCCGTGTTTAACTGGAAAACCCCCCAGAGGAATATAGTTGGGTTTTTCAAAAATGATGTACACTTTAGTGCTCTGATTTCCCAGTGGGACAATTCGGGCAAGGGAACCCCAAACATCACCCCAAAAAAAGGGCGTGGTTGAACCAAGTCGCAGTAGACATAACACCCTCAAACCTCGGTTGGGGATTTTAAATTGGTTTTTTTCTTTCAAAAAAACCTTTTCCCCCCAAAAATAAAATTTTCCTCCAGACCCAAGAAATCCTTAAAAAGCTGGGGGTGATTGGAGGAAACGCTAAACGACAGAAAACCCGTTAACTGTCACTTTTCGGGTAGCTGATTTTAATACGTTTTTATGTTTGCCTTCTTTTTTTTTTTCCGGGACAGACCGTCGATAAACTTTGGGTTTTAAAAAATCGTCAAAAAATTTTGCTGATTTATACAAAACCCCGCAGGTATTTTTTTTGACTGTTGATCTGACTCTCCAACGGGGCGAAAAAAGAATCCCAAAATTTTTTGTTCTTCAATGTTAAAGTAAAGTGTTGCTGAACAGAATTTCAGACAGGCCCACTTGTAAAATTTTATTCTCAAGTCACACGGTTGAGGCAGTTTGGGGGAAAAAAGTGACCGGGGGGCGTTGTTATCGGGGGGATTTTCACATGGAGCTGTTGCTGGGGAACGTTTAAGTTTGAACAAACTGGTTTTTAGTGGTCGTTGGCCGTGGATCGATGGGTTGGATTTGGAAGGATGTACCCCAGACAACTCCCAAGAAGAGCACCCACAAATTGTCCGCTCCTGCCCCCCCACTCAATTAAATAGAGACCAACCCCCAACCCCCACCTAAAACCCAAACGTTTTTGACAAACCCAAAACAATTTCACTTGGGGAGGGAAATCGTGCCAAAAAACACGCCACAGCGCGATTTTCTGGTCCCCCGTAGGGTGACGGTTTCATCTTTATAAAGAGTCAGAGCTGGGGGCTAATTTTGGGTTTGGGTCAGGCATGGTCAGTTTGCGTAGGTGGGCAGTGCTGCTGAGGAATCCATGAAATTTAATGAAGAGGATTGCCCTACCAAATTTTATTAAATTTTTCCGCTTCCATTACGTTTTTTTTTCGTTGGGTTTTGGGTCGTTCCCAAAAACGATAAATATGTTTTTTTTTTTCCCCCCCCTTTCTGTATCTCCTGGTTTATAAAAAGTTTCCCGAAAACTCTTCTCCCCGTGGGCCTTTTTAGAATGTTTAAATCCCCTGGGTGGTCTTTTTTATTCGGGCTGGGCTGGAAAAGTTCTTCCCGACCCCGGGAAAGGGAAAAAACCTTTTTTAAATGTCTTTCCCCGTTTTAATTTATGCGTAAACGATCTCCTAGGGTTTTAGTTTAGGGGAGGAAGGAGGAAGTAGGCTGGTCGCTGTTGACAGAGTCTTTCCATACATTTTCTTGGGTTTTGTGTTTTCAAAAACCCTTCAGGACACCTTTGGGTGCGCGGGTGAAACGAATGGGTTTAAAGCCTTTTCCAAAAAGTGGTAAAAAAATTCCAAAAAATTTTCAAAGTATTTTTTCCCCGGTAAAGTAGCGCCAAGCTTTCCTTTTTAAAATGCGTTTTAGTCTCTCTACCACAGAGGCTTTGTATCCTCGTTTTTTGTCACAAAAAAGTTATTTCTTTTCCCTTTAAAAAAGTTTGAAATGTTTTTTCAAAAAACTTTGCCCCTTTTTTCTGTTTGGGGGTTTGAGGGGTTTCCGACCCGTTTTAATGTTGCGTTCAAAAGGCCCCTACCATCACAGGGCCTTCTTGTTTTTCAAAAGGAAAAGCCCCCGCATATTTAGACAAAACATCGATGGACTGTAAACAATACTAAAAAACCCTCATTGTTTTTTTTTCAGGCGTTGGACGTCAAACAGATCCCTTGCCCTTGATGGTCCCTTTCCCCCCAACAACAACAAAGCCCCCTCTCAAACTTTGTCCCCACGGTTTAGAAGAGTATAAGATCCTTTGGACCAACCCTTTTTTTTGATTTCAGACTCTTTTGCCTTCGTTATACGTTTCAAGGCTTTTAACACCCCCCAAAAGATCCCGGGGGCCTTTTTTGGTGTGTAGTAAGCCCCCGCCAAAAATTCTTTCTGTTTTTGATATTTTTTCTTAATTTTTTTTTCCCCGGAGCCAATTTTTGGGTGTAGTCCCGTAGGGCTCCCAAGCCCTCAAAGGCACAGTCTTTTCTTAAACTTGTTGTTTCCGGGGTCCGGCTGGGTGTCTTTTTCCATAAGGTGTCCCCTCCTTCCAACGGGTCAGAGTTTTTGACCTCGTGGGTTCTTGATCGTTAAAAAGCACGTTTCCCCGGTATGGTGGGGGGTTTTGGGATTTATGGGTAGAAAAAGCCCGGGGGGGAGGGGAAGGGGGGAACCTGCGCGGACAGGTCCTTCCCTTTTGACTGTGAAAAAAGGAACAGGGTAAAGGGTTTTTTGGGGTTTTCATAAAATTAAACGGTCCCGGGTTTTTCCAAAATAATCTTGGGGGAAAAGTTGGCATCACTGAGAGCAGCGGCAAAGGGTTTCCACCCCTTTGGGGTTTGGGAAATGGCTTCGTTTTCTCAGCACCCTCATTGGGCCAAAATCAACGAGGGGTTTGAGTTTTTAATCAGCTGCCTTTGCCAAGATTTCCCCCCGCTGGGTTTCCCTTTTAGATCTGGGTGATTTGAACGCGGTTTTTTAAAAATCGCTTTTCCCCTTGGGTTTTCAAAACGTTTTTTGGGGCACTCTCCCCCCAAACCTTTTTCCCCGCTCGTCAACGTGGGAGTTGGGGCGTCATCAACAGTTTTTCCCCTTTCCCGATTGGGTTGGGGTTTAACGGGGGGTGGGGGTCTTGAACAGTCACTACTCCCAGTGGTTTTTCCTTTAAAAAGATCAAAAGTTTCAAATATTTCCAAAGGGTTGATGATACATATTAGCCCCCGTCTTTTTGGGGTTGTATCATTGTTCTCAAATTAAACACGATCGTGATCCCCCTGTCCCTAAGACTGTCAGATTGGCAAACAGGAACTGGAGGTCCGCGAACAGATCTAGCACACGGGGATCCCCAAAATCATTTTTTTTTTTACTCCATGATGTGGGGTTTCAATCCCCCCCCGTAATCCTCCGAGCACCCCCAAGGGGGAGGTTTGATTTAGGGCACCGAGAAATCCCCCCCTTTTGCAAATCTGCTTCTTCTTTGTGGATGTTTCCTTTTTTTCGCCAGGGAGCGTAAAATCTGTTGTATTGCACAACTGTTTTTTTCTGGGGAGGAGTCCCGTCTAAAGTGGGCCCCCTTAAAAAGTTAGGGAACATTTTATCAGGGCGTTTATCAAAATTTCCGGGGAGGCCCCCTTTTAGAGCCCCCCCTTTAAAAAACAGCAGGGTTTTGGGACCCCACAAAACTCAAAATGGGGAGATTCCTTCTCATTTCGTGCCGACCAAATGGTGAAGAGTCAATGTTCGGGGCGCAAAAAACCGCGTGTGTGTGGGGCGCTCGCTTTTTTTGACCCACAAATTTTCCTGAAGGACTACCACCACGAACCCGGGGAAGGGGGTTTTCCGCGTACACTGTATCAAAGACTTTTACAGTGTGTTATACAATCTCCACACATCCTTTCCCCCCCTTTCTCCACCAAAAAGAAAAATATCGTTGGGGTAAAAAATGGGGATATTGGAAAACGGGAAAAACATTTTTTGGGACATACCGACTTGATGGGTGGGGGTAAATTTTGTTCTCGCCGGAGATGATCGGGTGTCCCCGAAAGAAGGTTTAAAACAAAAATAACCGTGGGGTTTTTGGGTGTCGAAACTTTAAAAAACTTCCTGAACGTACTTTTAATCTTCCGGGGGAAAATTGTTTAGCTAAATGGGTGAACCGGGGGAGGTGTCTTTCGGGGTTTTGAATACCACCAGATAAGGAAAGTTCAACTGAATGGTCCGTTTGTTTTTTGTTTTTCCCCCAAAAAGATTCCCGCAAAGAGGGACATGAAACCCCAAAGTTTCGATGAAAGACTAACCCCTTTGAAAATAATTTTGTCACCCCGTTATCCGTTTCGCTCATCAAGGGCATCCATCACCCCCAAAAAGTCGTTTCTGAACACCCCATTTTTTCTATTTGGGGATCCTTCGATAAAAGGACTCCTTTCAAAAGATATATCCAATGCCCCTCTCCTAACACCACAAAAAATCTCATCGGGAGGTGGTGTCATTTTCTTTTTTGGGGTGATTTATTTAAAAAATTTTACCCAAACTTTTTTTTCCCCTTCCTGTTTGGGCCAGCAACCACAATAAAGGGATGTTTTTTCCCCCTTGGTTCCCTAGCTTCTTCCTTGTTAGCGACCCAAAAATTGAATTCTTTTTTTTTTTCCCGGTCTAAAAGATTCCCCCGTCATTTATCAGCTTCAAACCTAAGTATCATCCCCCGCATCCCCTAAAACCCCTACTAAAAACCCGGGAAAAACAAAACCACATCCCATTTCCCCCACACACGCGGGCCCCGCGCGTAGCAACAAAACACCCCCCCTCATTTTTTAAAAAACCCTTACGTCAGAAACAAGAAAAAAATTTTTTTTTTTTATCGAGCCTTTTACTCAACCCCCGGGCAAGAAAACAAAAACCCCAAAAAAAAAAACCAAAGGCGTTACAACGTTCGCACGCGCATAGCAACACGACACCCCCCCCCTCTCTTTTTTTAAAACCCCCCAAAGTCAGCAACCACCACCAAACCCCCCCCCCCCCAACCCCCAAAAAAAAAAAAAAATTTAAATTTTTAATCTTTTTTTAACACATTACGCCGAGCCGAGGTGACTCAACCCCTTTACCCTTTACCCGACAACCCCCCCAAACCCGCCGCCACCCGCCGCCCCCCCACCTGCCCAAACCCCCTGCCGTGCATGCGCAAACACCCGGGGGGGGCCCTGCCCCAGGGCCCCAAAAAAAGGGGTAAACGTCCCTTAACCCCTTTCTACTAACAAGGAAAAAGACGTAGGGAGCCGCGCATTTTGTAACGAGAGGGGAAAGTTTGGGAGCCAAAGCCCTTTTGTAACAAGAAAGAGAAAAATAGGGAGGAAAGCTTTTTTTAACGAGGAAAAAAGCGCCGCGACCGAGCATTTTTTAACGGAAAAAAGGCGCAGGGGGAGAAACGGGATTTTTTTAACAAGAAAAAAGGCTGGGACAGCGGATTTTGTAACGAAGGGAAACGAAGGGAAACAACGCCCTTTTTTTAACAAGAAAGAGAAAGTAGGGGGGAAAGCATTTTGTAACGAGAAAGAGACGCAGGGACCAAAGCATTTTGTAACGAGAAAGAGATGCAGGGATCAACGCATTTTGTAACAAGAAAGAGACGCAGGGAGGAACGCATTTTGTAACGAGAAAGAGACGCCGGGATCAACGCATTTTGTAACAAGAAAGAGACGTAGGGAGGAACGCATTTTGCAACGAAAAAGAGACACAGGGATCAACGCATTTTGTAACGAGAAAGAGACGCAGGGATCAACGCTTTTTTGTAAAAAGAAAGGACGCGGGGGATAAAGTTTTTTGCAAAAAGAAAGGACTGGGATAAGCATTTTTTCCCGGAAAGGGACGCAGGGGAATAACGCTTTTGTAACAAAAAGGGGCCCCGGGGAAGCATTTTGTGCGACAAAGGACGTAGGGATCAACGCATTTTGTAACAAAAAAGGACGCAGGATTGACGTTTTTTGTAACAAGAAAGAGACCCCGGGTCAAGCATTTTGCGAAAAGAGAGTGGGATAAACGCATTTTGTAACAAGAAAGGACGAGGGATTAACGCTTTTTTGTGAGACAAAGAGACGTAGGGGGAAACGCTTTTGTAACAAGAAAAGAGGCAGGGGGCACGCTTTTGTAACCCGAAAGAGCCGCTATCCAGCATTTTGAAACAAAAAAGAGAGTAGGGATCAACGCATTTTGTAACAAAAGAGACGCGGGGAATCAACGCTTTTTTGTAAAAAAAAGGGGAGTAGGGAGGAATCTTTTTGTAACAAGAAAGGACGCGGGTTTGTAAGGGGTTTTGGGAAACCCCCCCCCCTCCCAGTTTAACTCCGGGATCAGTAGGGCACTGTCTCTTTTTAAACTCTGGGGAGTTATTCGGGGGCTGCTAAAGCAGCCCCCCAACAGGTTCAAAAAGGGCCCCCCGTATCTTTTCTTTGTTTATTAGGCCTTTTTAAAAATAAACCCCCTCCCATCTCAGAATAACTCCCGGGGTTGTCTTGAACCAAAAAAATTTAACTAAAAACTAACTCCGGGATTTATATAGGGCGTCCCAAATCACCCCCCCCCCCCCCCATTTGGGAGTTAAACGGGGTGCTGTTCCCCAAACTAACTCCGGGAGTTCTTTGGGCCCAAACTTTTGACAAAAAATGACTCCCGGGAGTTAAACTACCGCAATGGGGGAGTCATTCCGGGAAGGCTGGGGGGCCCCCGGGGATTTAGACTGCCCAAGGCCCAGAATAGCCCCCCCCCCCCCTCCCTCTGCTCAATAATGAAAAAATGGCCATTAAGCGCCCCAGTGGAGAGTTAATCTAGCCCCGGCCAAGAACAACCCCCCAGGAGAGTTTAAATTGGAGGGCCCAGAACCCCCCCCTTGTGGGGAGGTTTGACTTGAAACCCCAAAACAATATTAAAAGGGAAAACATTGTGCTTCAAAACATCAGAAAGGAGAAAACACGTGAAGCTTAATGGGGATTTAATCCGGCACCTGCCCAGAACTCCCCCCCCCCCCCCCCCGGATTTACTAGCCGAAACAGCCCCAGTAAAGATTTAAAACTGGCCCTGGCCCGAACACCCCCCTCCACCTCTTTTGGGGAGTTAATTTGCCCCGGCCCGGAACACCCCCCCTAGAGAGTTAAACTGGCCCGCCCCAAAACCCCCCAAACCCCCCCCTGAGAGTTAAACTGCACCTGGCCAAAAAGCGTCCTTCCGGGGGATTAATTAGCGTACCCCAGACAGCCCCCCCCCCCCCCCCCCCCCCCCCCCCCCCCCCCCCCCCTGGGGAAAATTTAAAACTGGCCCTGATTCAAATGCCCCCTTCCGGGGGAAAGCAAATCGGGCACTGAACGCCCCCCCCCCCCCCGGAAAGTCGGAATTTTAAACGGGTCAGAACAAACCCCCTGTAAATCGCGTTTTATCCCCCCTCCGTTTTGTCACACATCGACAAAACGGCGCGATGCAAAAAAAACAGCGGTGAGGTCCACCGTTTTGTTTTGTGCGACAAAACGGCGGATGTGGACAAAACAGGGGTTTTACGGTGTAAAACCCAATGTACTCCCGCCAAAAGTGCTCCCGGGGGGGGGGGGGGGGGGGGGTTCTGGGGCCGCGCCCGAATGACTCCCCAAAAAGTCCCCTGGGTCGGGTAAGAATGGACCCCTTTTTTCATAAAGTACTCCCCCGGGAATCATTCGGGCGGTCCCGAAGTACCCCCCCCCCCCCCCCGGGTATCTCCCTTAAGGCGTTGAGGTTGTTATTATTAATCATAAAGTCAGACATGCACATTTTTCCCGAATAAAATTTAAATAATTATGTCTGAACAATTGAGGAGTATTCTGGGCCGGTCGCAGAATCCCTCCTTGATATCTCCCTTTTCCCAATGTGCGGGTTGTTTTTAGGACCCTAAGTCACAAAGGGGCTTCTCCGAATCGCATTTAAAAGAGTCTGAACAATTTTGGGGGAGTAGTTCGGGCCGGGGCCCGAAGTACCTCTCGATTCTCCCTTTTTTAATGTGTTCGGGTTGTTATTTGCTGGTCATAAACTCAGAATGGACATTCTATCTGAATCAACATTGAAAACGAGTTGAATCAACTTTAGGGGGGATATGGGCCAGTCCCAGAAGTGCCCCCCCCCGCGTATTCCTTTGTCAATGTGTTTGGGTTTTTATTTACTGGTTTTAAAAATACCCATGGGGCATTCTATCTGAATCAACATTGAAATATAGTCTGAATTAACTTTAGGGGAGTTTTCTGGACCGTCCCAAAAGTCCCCCTTTCCTATTTCCCTTTTTAAAGGTTTTGGGTGTTATTTAATGGTCATAAGCTACACATGGACTTCTACCTGAAACAAATTGAAAAATGTCTGAATTAACTTTAGGGGGGGGTTTGTTCTGGACAGTCCAAAAATACCCCCCTTTCTATTTCCCTTTTTAAAGAGTTGGGTTGTTATTTTAAAGGGGCTAACTCCCCAAAGGAATTTACCCGAACAAATTAAAAATGTCTGAATCAACTTTTAGGGGGAGTAAATTTTGGGCAGCCCGAAGTACCCCCCTTTAAATGTCTTTAAAAATGTGTTGGGTTTTTATTTATGGGCATAAGCTACAATGGACAGTTAACTGAATCAACATTGAAAACCCGTCTGAATTAACTTTCGGGGGTACATCGGGCCGGTGTGTAAATAATACTGTGCCGTGGAATTGTATCGCAGCAACGATTTCCGTGAAATATGTTGCGCGACAATATTTTGCTGGAAAAAAAAGTCGCGCCGGGCAAATTTTCACGAAAAAAAAGTCCTATGAATATTGTGTGTCCATAAAATGCAGTATTTCCCCCGGGGAAAAACTGTCGTGCGACCCATTTTATGACGCGTATTTTTTACGACACCGGTCCGAAGTCCTCCCCTTGATATCGCCCTTTTAAAGGGTTCGGGTTGTTATTTACTGGTCATAAAAACACATTGCATTCTACCTCACCATGAAAGTTATTGGAAAACACTTTAGGGGGGACTCGGGGTGGGCCCGAAAATACCCCCCTTTCGATCCCTTTGTTGATGTGTTCGGTTTTTTTTTCTGGCCCAAAAAAAATCATACATGAAAATTTGATAGCATTTAAAATTAAAAACGAGTCTGAATCAATTTAGGGGGGTATTTGGCCGGTCCCGAGTACCCCCCCCCTTGATATTCCTTTATTAATGTGTTTAGGGGTTTTTTTGTATGGTCAAGCTCACACCATGGGCATTTATCTAAATAACATTGTCATATAGATGATTCAAATTAAAGGGGAACTTCGGGCCAGTCAAGAATAACCCCCCCCCCCCTTTCATATTCATTCTTAATGTGTTCAGGTTTGTTACTTAAGGTTTTGAAAAATCATAATGGACATAAATCTACATGAACTTCTTCTGAATCAACAATGAAAAATTATCTGAATCAAATTTAGGGAAGTAAAATTGGAGCGCGCCAAACTTACTTCCGGGAGTAATTTTTGGCTGGGCCCCGGTACTCCGGGAGTCATTCGGTGAAGGGGGGGGGGGGGGGGTTTGGGGGGGGGGTGGGGTGGGGTGGGGGTGGGGGTCGGGGGTCGTTTGGGGTTTGGGACAAAAGTACTCCCTGTCTAAAAGGGAACATCGTTAAAGTGTAAAATAAACAAAAAATTTATTTGCAAAGTTTAATGGGGGAGTATTCCGGGACCCCGGGGAGGTACGTCCCAGAAGTGTCCCCCGGGGAAACATTTTTGGTGCCGGGCCCGAAGTACTCCCGGGGGTACTTCGGGCGGGGAAATTTTTTGGGGGGTTACACCGAGTCAAGCTAACACTCCAGGAGGGCTGTTCTGGGCTGGTGCCAGATTAACTCCCCAGGTGTGGGGCTGTTTTGGGGCAGGTCCAGATTAACTCTCTAGGGGGCCTGTTCTGGGCTAGCACCAGATTAACTCCCCAGGTGGGGGGCTATTTTTGGCCAGATCCAGTTTAACTATCTAGGGGGCTGTTTTGGTGCAGGTCCAGTTTTACTCTCGGGGGGGGGGGGGGGGGGGGGGGGGGCTGTTTTGGGCCGGTGCCAAGGGAGGGGGGGGGGGGGGGGGGGGGTACTGTTCTGAGCCAGATCCAGTTTAACTTTCCAGGGGAATATTCTAGGCTGTTGCAATATTAACTCCCCAGGAGGAGGTTTGTTCTGGGCCAGGTCCAGTTTTACTCTCCAAGAGGCTGTTCTGGGCTGGTGCCAGATAAACTCTCCAGTAGGGGGGCTGATCTGGGCCAGGTCCAGTTCAACTCACCAGGCTGGTGCCAGATTTACTCTCCAGGATGGGGGT
The DNA here is from genome assembly GCA_018398815.1 of Conus ventricosus. NCBI lineage: Eukaryota > Metazoa > Mollusca > Gastropoda > Neogastropoda > Conidae > Conus > Conus ventricosus. Next base: position 46,165,659 of record CM031628.1, on the reverse strand, counting down.
GGGATGTTCTAGATTAGGTTCAGTTTAACGCTCCAGTAGGGCTGTTCTGGTCTAGTGCCATATTAACTCCCCAAGATGGAGGGCTGTTCTGGGCCTTGTCTAGTTTAACACTTCAGGGGGCTGTTCCATGACGGTGCCTGATTAACTCCCTGGAGAGGAGCTGTTTTGGGACAGGTGAAGTTTAACTCTCCAGAGGGGCTGTTTGGGCTGGTGCCAGATCAACTCCCCAGGAGAGGGGGGAGGCTGTTTTGTGCCAGGGCCGATTCTACTCTCCAGGGAGGACTGCACCAGGCTGGAGCCAGATTAACTCCCCAGGAGAGGGGGGGGGGGGGGGGGGGGGGCTGCTCTAGGCCAGGTCCAGTTTAACTCTCTCAGGGGGGAGGGGGGGAGGGGCTGTTTTGGGCTGGTGCCAGATTAACTCCCCAGGAGGGGAAGGGGGCTGTTTTAAGCCTTGTCTAGTTTAACTCTCCGGGGGGTGGGGGGGTGGGGCTGTTCCATGATGGTGTAAGATTAACTCCCCTGGAGGGGGGCTGTTCTGGGACAGGTGCAGTTTAACTCTCCAGAGGGGCTGTTCTGGGCTGGTGCCAGATTAACTCTTCAGTAGAGGGGAGGGGGGGGGGGGGGCTGTTTTGTGCCAGGCCCAGTTTAACTCCCCAGGGAGGCCTGTACCAGGCTGGAGCCAGATTTGCTCCCCAGGAGAGGGGGGGGGGGGAGGGTTGTTTCAGGTCACGTCCAGTTTAACTCTCGGGGGGGGGGGGGGGGGGGGGGGGCTGTTCCGGGCCAGTTCCAGATTAACTCCCAGGAGGGGGAGGGGGCTGTTCTGGGCCTTGTCTAGTTTAACTTTAGGGGGGGGGGGGGGGGGGGGGGGGGCTGTTCCATGACGGTGCCAGATTAGCTCCCCTGGAGGGGGACTGTTCTGGAACAGGTGCAGTTTAACTCTCCAGAGGGGCTGTTCTGGGTGGTGCCAGATAAACTCCCAGGAGGGGATGGGGGGATGTTTTGTGCCAGGGCCAGTTTAACTCTCCAGGCGAGGGGTGGGGGGCTGCTCTAGGCCAGGCCCATTTAAACGCTCCAGGGGGCCTGTTTTGGGCCGGTGCCAGATTCACTCCAATGAGGGGCATGGGGCTGTTCTGGGCCTTGTCTAGTTTAACTATCCAGAGGGGAGGGGGGGGGGGGGGCTGTTCCATGACGGAGCCAGATTAACTCCCTAGAGGGGGGGCTGTTATAGGACAGGTCCAGTTTAACTCTCCAGAAGGACGGTTCTGGGCTGGTGCCAGATTAAACCCAGGAAGGGATGGGGGGGGGGTGTCCTGTTTTGTGCCGGGGCCCAGTTTACCCCCAAGGCAGGCCTGTACCAGGCTGGAGCCAGATTAACTCCCGGGAGAGGGGGGGAGGGGGGGCTATTCTAGGCCAAGTCCAATTTAACTCTCTAGGGGGACTGTTTTGGGTAGTGCCAGATTAACCCCCCAGGAGGGGGAGGGTGCTGTTCTGGGCCTTGTCTAGTTTAACTCTCCAGGAGGAAGGGGCTGTTCCATGAGGGTTTCCCAGTTTAACTCCCTTGGAGGGGGCTGTTCTAGGACAGGTGCAGTTTAACTCTCCAGAGTGTCTGTTCTGGGCTTGTTCCAGATTAACTCCCCAGGAGAGGGGGAGGCTGTTTTGTGCCATGGCCAGTATAACTCTCAGGGGGGGGGGGGGGGGGGGCTGTACCAGGCTGGAATCATTTTAACTCCCCAGGAAAGGGGGGGAGGATGCTCTAAGCCAGGTCCATTTTTAAATCTCTTGGAGGGCAGATTTGGGCCAGTGTCAGATTAATCCCCAGGAGGGGAGGGGGCTGTTCTGGGCCTTGTCTAGTTTAACTCTCCAGGGGGGAGGGGGGGGGGGGGGGCTGTTTCATAACAGTGCCAGATTAACTTTCCTGGAGGGGGGTGTCCTGGGACAGGTGCAGTTTAACTCTCCAGAGGGGCAGTTCTGGGCTGGTGCCAGATTAACTCCCAGTAGAGGGGAGGGGGTCTGTTTTGTTCCAGGGCCAGTTTACTCCCAAGGGAGGCCTGTACCAGGCTGGAGCCAGATTAACTCCAGGAGAGGGGGGGGGCCGCTCTAGGCAGGTCCAGTTTAACTCTCGGGGGGGGGGGGGGGGGGGGCTGTTTTTGGCCAGTGCCAGATTAACTCCCCAGGAGGGGGAGGCGGCTGTTTTGGGCTTTGTCTAGTTTAACTCTCGGGGGGGGGGGGGGGGGGGGGGGGAGGGGGGGAGGGGGGAGAGGGGGGGGGGGCTGTTCCATAACGGTGCCAGATTAACTCCCTTAGAGGGGTGCTGTTCTAGGACAGGTCAAGTTTAACTCTCCAGAGGGGTGTTCTGGGCTGATGCCAGAGTAACTCCCAAGAGGGGGGAGGTGGTGGTGGTGGTGGTGGGGGGGGGCTGTTTTATGCCTGGGCAAGTTTAACTCTCCAGGGAGGCATGTACCAGGCTGGAGCCAGATTAACTCTCTAGGAGACAAAGGGGAGGGGGGTTGTTCTAGGCCAGGTCTAGTTTAACACTCTAGGGGGGCTGGTTTGGGCCGGCGCCAGATTAACTCCCCAGGAGGGGGAGGGGGCTGTTCTGGGCTTATCTAGTTTAACTTTCCAGAGTGGGTGGGGGGGGGGGGAGGAGTTGCATGATGGTGCCAGATTAACTCCCTGGAGGGGCTGTTCTGGGACAGGTGCAGTTTAACTCTCCAGAGGGGCTGTTCTGGGCTAGTGACAGATCTTCTTCTTCTTCTTCCTCGTTCGCCATCCCGTTAGATGAGCATCCCGGTTTTCCTCGATGAAGGCTGCGTCCGTCGCAGTTCCTCCAGGGCGCCGTACAGCTTGGCTTCCACTGCTGTCGGTGTTGGCCAGGTACTTTCTCTGGATACTGCATACGTCGTACAGACTTGAAGGATGTGGTCAGTGTTCATTGGTCCCTCACCACAAGGGCACTCTCCACTCTGTCCAATGCCAAATTTGTGTGCATGTGGGTGGATCAGGCGAATTTTGTCCAGTCCTCAGGCGGAAGATCTTGACCTGTTCCGTCGTCCAGCAAATGGTATGTGTCTTCTGGGTTGTATTTGGGATGCAGGAGGCGCCATTTTATTCCTTGTTGTTTCCTTGATGATTGTCCTAATTTCATCGTATGACACCAGGTTGTTGGCCTGTTCCTTCTGCGCACCGTCTTTTGCCAGAATGTCCGCTTTTTCATTGCTCTGATGCCACAGTGTGCTGGTACCCATTGTGTCACCACGTTCTCCACTCTGGCACTCAGGGCAACAAGGGCTGAAGTGAGATGGTTTCTGTTCTTTGCAGCGGGAGTTCTTGAGGGCTTGGAGCACGGAGAGAGCGTCAGAGAAGACCACCACCTGCCTGTTGTTCTTTTGGAGTTCTGCAAGACTGTTGTGGCTGCCTCACAGAGGGCTTCTCACTCAGCTCGGAAGTTGGTGGAGTATTTTCCTGTTGGAATTGCAATTTCTTCATCTCCCTCTTGTTCTGGGACAGGTGCAGTTTAACTCTCCAGAGGGGCTGTTCTGGGCTAGTGACAGATTAACTCCCCAAAAGAGGGGGGCGGGGGTGGGGGGGTGGGGGGGAGGTGTTTTGTGCCAGGGCCAGTTTAACTCTCCAGAGGGGCCAGATTAACTTCCCAGGAGAGAGAGAGAGGGGGGGGGGGGGGGGGGGGAGGGGGCGGGAGGGGGCGGGAGGGGTGGTGGTGGTGGCTGCTCTAGGCCAGGTCCAGTTTAACTCTCTATGGGGGCTGTTTTGGGCCAGTGCCAGATTTACTCCCCAGGAGGGGGTGGGGGAGGAGGGGGCTGTTCCATGACAGTACCAGATTAACTCCCCTGGAGGGGGGCTGTTCTAGGACAGGTGCAGTTTAACTCTCCAGAGGGATTGTTCTGGACTGGTGCCAGATTAACCCCTGGAGGGGGGTTGTTCTAGGACAGGTGCAGTTTAATTCTCCAGAGGGGCTGTTCTGGGCTGGTGCCAGATTAACTCCCCAGGAGAGGGGGTGGGGGTGGGGGCTGTTTTGTGCCAGGGCCAGTTTAACTCTCCAGGGGGGCCTGTACCAGGCTGGAGCCAGATTAACTCCCCAGGAGAGGGGGGGGGGGGACTGTTGTAGACCAGATCCAGTTTAACTCTCTACGGGGGAGGGGGGGGGGGGGGAGGGGGGCTGTTTTGGGCCGGTGCCAGATTAACTCCCAGGAGGTGGAGGGGGCTGCTCTGGGACTTGTCTAGTTTAACTCTCCTGGGGGGGGGGGGGGGCTGTTCCATAACAGTGCCAGTTTAACTCCCCTGGAAGGAGGCTGTTCTAGGACAGGTGTAGTTTAACTCTCCAGAGGGGCTGTTCTGGGCTGGTGCCAGATTAACTCCCCAGGAAAGGGGAGGGACGGGGGAGGGGGGCTGGTTTGTGCCAGGGCCAGTTTAACTCTCCAGGAGGGGGAAGGGGCTGTTCTGGGCCAGTTTAGTTCAACTCTCCGGTGGGTGGCTGTTCCAGTCCGGTGCCTGATTAATTCCCCAGATGTCTTAGGGGGCTGTTCGGGGCCAGGTCCAGCTTAACTCCTCAAGGGGAGGGGCTGTTTTGGGTCAATGCCAAATTAACTCGCTGGGGGGCTGTTCTAATCTTGTTGGGGGGCTGATTTGGCGCAAACCCAGATTAACTCCCGGGAGTTAATCTGGGACAGTGCGAGACTGACTCCGGGAGTTAAACTGGGAAGGGGGGCAGTTTCACCACGTTACACCGGGTTCAACGCATTTTGTAACAAGAAAGAGACGTAGGGAGGAACGCATTTTGTAACGAGAAAGAGACGCAGGGATCAACGCATTTTGTAACGAAAAAGAGACGCAGGGACCAAGGCCACAGATGTGGAGAGGACATGGAAACTGAGGACACCATGAGAGCAGGGCATGAAGGGCCATAGAATTTGAGACTTTTAAAATTATAATATGTGCTGATCGATGAAAATGAAGATGATGAAGATGATGCTATGGATTTTCATTCCAGTTTGAGACTGTATCACATGGCTGTACTCATATGCTTCCTTTCATAATAGATCCCGGCGTCACCTAGGCCCGAGAGATACAGACACCTGCAGTATTGGTCTAGAAATTTGAGCAACACTCTCAGAGACGCATCCATTAAGTGGATGAAACTCGACTGTGTGGTCCCAGTCTTCCCAACTGAGCCTGTAGCCAACTCAACTCTGGGTAGGAGCCGGTCAGGGCTGGAAAATCCTACATGACTCTGAGGGGAATCCAGCCCACCACCTCCAGCAGGGAGTCTGCGATGCTAACCCCTTCACCATGGCGGCTTGTCGTTTCTGTTTGTTTTACAAAAGATCCAATATTCCTGTTTCTCTTTCTTTTGAAAGGGATCCAATGTTCCTGTTTGTTTTACAAAAGAGCCAATATTCCAGTTTCTATTTCTTTTATAAAGGATCCCGTATTCCAGTCTCTGTTCGTTCTGTGTGTTTTTGTTTTTAAAACAATAGATCCGATATTCTTGTTTCGATTTGTTTTAAGAAGGATCCACAAGTGTTGAGAGTGAGAAGAAAGGGTGGGGGTGGAAGTGGGGAGCAAAATAACAGTCTGCGAGAGAGAGAGAGAGAGAGAGAGAGAGAGTGGAGAGAGAGAGGAGAGAGAGGAGAGAGAGAGAGATGAGTTGGCCTAATGTTATCCAGTCCCTGTAAGCAAATTGAGGGTAATTTTGCTGATGCTGGGATTAGTTAGTTTTCTTGGGTTTTCTTCAAGTATGTGAACTCAAGTACCGCATGTTGGGAGTACCCGTGTTAGGTGTTGAAGTGTGAAAAGAAACTGGGGAGTTAGGCGCACATCCACTGGGGCAGTAGCAAGCAGATATCAGACTGGTAGTCCTGGAAGGAAAAGGCGTGTAGAGAACTATAAAACACGGGGCCAAGCTCACCCGCTCTCAACCGGTCTTAACCGGTTTCGAGCGGCCGACCTTGGCCCGTGTTTTATAGTTCTCTGCCTAGTTCTCTCCTACAAACATACATACTGTGTAGGATTATCCGTTTTCAATACTAATTTACTAAAGTTTTTAGATTTTAGTTTTTGCTTAATCCTGTGATTTTCCTGATCATTTTCATATAACATCATTTTCACGCAAACATTCATCAAATGAGTCTCTGTCTTTCATGTGAAATAAAACTACAGTCTTTAACTGTTCTCTAAAGTCTTTTAAAACTGAGTTATATTTTTGACATAAAATCCACACACTTATCCCAGCATGTCTTCCACTGAAAGCTAGTTTTGATAAAGTGTTTCTTTTTTAACTATGTCTCTTTCTGCCGAACAGTCATCTATAATAAATAGTGTCTGCGTTCCTTCAAACAGTCTATAAAACTGTTTTAAAACTCACTTAGTTTATTGCTAGGATCAACTAAATATATTTCATCATCTGTCCATATAAACCTTCTATCATGATATGCTTTGTTCCATTTAAGTGTTGGACAGAAATCACAATATGATCAAAATTATAGCGATAAACTGTAATAGGTCTAGGACAAATATTGTTTTTCCACAACCAGTCTGCCCACAAATCAATGAGCAATGAGGAGTTTTTGTCATAAAGTTTAACTGCTCCATGGTTTTATAACAGAATTTAATCTAATCCAGTTATTATGTTTATCATACTCTCTGTCAAAACTTGTTCAGTATAATAAAACCCTATAAGGCCTAAATGTGTAAGATTAATCCAATTCAGTTCTGTAAGATTGTTTCTATTTAAGTCAACAGTGATTTTGTTGCTTGTTGTTATAACCTTAATATCCTCACCATTGTGAAGAACGACAATGGTAACTTTAAGATGTTTAACGTCTAAGTTTTGCAGCTAATATTAATTCCTTTTAGAAGGACGTCACTAACGCCCACAACCCCATCCCTCTCTACATCTTTAAAGACAGAAATTTCAAATATTATTGTGAACGTGTCTCCTAATTTTCTGCTTGGAAAGAACTGTAATTTTGTAGAAGCTTCCTTTAAAACCGTTTCTTTTCTGTGGAGGATATACTGTTTTTTCCCATACGGCGTTATTTCAATCTCTTTCCGACTATTGTTGTCCCGGGATAAGACTTACATGTAAAGGGCCAGAGTTGAGTGCTTTTCTGAAACTTTTTTGGCGGTCAAAAAATGTAAATGGGCTTATGAATTCAAATTTTATGTCCCATTCTAAATATGGTTCTAAGTGCCATTTGCTGTCAGGTTTTCGAACTATTTTATATTCATACTGGCCAGCATTATTTGCTTCTACATTGCGTAGTTGTTCTAGTTTAGGAAACCTTCTGCTGTCGCCTACTTCTTTACGTTTATAATCACCATCTTTAGTGTACTCAAAACCATACAAAGCGCCTATCTCACCGTTCTGTTCAAAGTCCGCAACGTCTGCAAGGTCTTTTAATTCTAAGGTTATACACCTTACAAGCGCTAATGTAACTCCTGGTTCATCTGGCCCGCGCGACATTTTTTAGAACAACTAATTATTTTATTTTTAAAACAATGTGTAGGTTATCACATTTCACAACTTTCCCCGTTTTGTCTTTGATTTTTATATTAAATGATTCGATCCTCCACGAACTAATCTTTTAAACTGTAAATTAGGGAATTGCATAATTTTATAATCGCAATATGCAGCTTTCCCTGACGGAAGAGCTCTTAAAACAGTCAAGGGCCTTCCATCATATAAGTTTTCATCAGTGCTCAGCTCATCCAAATGAACATAGAGTAATGAATGTAATGCAAGATTGAGCGGATTTTCCCCTCATAAGTAGTTTTGTCTGGCGCAACTCTAAAACTATGAATTGCTGATTGGCAGTTGTAAAGCCTAATATTTTAGCTAGTTCTACATCAAAAAGGTAATGTAATACTTCTTCTTCAGGTTTGAATGTTAACATTGTTTTTAGATTTGCATTGTTAAGTTCGAGAGTAATGTTGAAGTTACTCATTGCTTCTTTTAGTGAGCAAGCCCGTAATAACCATCAGGTATGGTTAACTGGCTAACTTTGTCTCCTGCTTTGTCAACTTTTAGAATCGTATTATTCCCCTTGGATTCACTTATATTAAACCATACGACTTTGTAAAAAATTTCATGGAGTGTGACCATTTTGGTTCCGCAATCGTTATCGATAGCATGTTCTAAAAACGAAGGACGGTCTTGGGTTGTTATTGTTACAAACATTTTTTAAACGAAATAAAAATGATTCCATTCAATATACTGATGCAAAATATTCTGCTGGGCCGCACTACAATCTTAAAAATATAGCAACTGATACTCTTGACATTTCTGTGACTCAGTCTGACGCCTTTCAAGTAAAGGTGAGTACTGCATTAAACAGATATCTTAACCCTCCTATTAAAAACGACCGCATCCCGAAAGCGTGGGTTTGTCATCGATGCGTTTTTCAGAACCAGTTAAAAATTTGCGTGTTTTGTGCATAATGGTTGTGGTGTGTATGCCGATCCTTAAATCATCCTGATCCTTTGGGGGAGGTCGGTGTTCGATTTTTTTCTATTACACCTTTAGGCGTTTTTGATGAACTGCAGCGCCATTGCAATGACAAACCCTTTAAACCTTCAGCACAGAATAAAAATGAGGTTTTGAAAAAAATCGAACGAATTCAATATTAATGTTAAAAACAGATTTAGAAAAAATTGGGGTCTTTAAACATGGTTAGGCACCCCTTTTTTTTGGGGCGTGCACAGAAAGTATAACTAGATGGGATCCTCCTTACACATCTTTCTCTTCAGGCACAGCTGTTCACCTTGGGTCCATAGAGCAAGAGCATAAAACAGCATGGACAACATTTATATTAGACACTTCTAAGGGCCTAACTAGAGCAGGAATAGAACGAATAAACGACTCTATTCGTACTTACGTTTGGTGTTTGTTAGGTTCGCAAGCACAAACGAGATCGAGCATAACTGATCCTCTACTGGTTTTGACGCACAAAAACAATACTTAGCAATTTAGAGGACGCCATTAATTCTACAGTTGATTTACCTTCAAGTATAAAAAGGTACCAAAATGTTTTACAATACGCAAGATCGAAAGTAGACTTTGCTGTTGGCACTGGTTATACATGCTGCCTTCTGACCTCAGGCTCCAGATAGGAACAATAATAAACTACAATAATGAAATCCTTGTGGCAGGCAATGAACAGAAGGTTGGAAAAAACGAAATAAATTCTGGGCCAGTAATATTGCAAGCAGTAAAAAAACACCCAAGAATAAGCCATCAATCCCTAAGGCCCAAAGTCCAAAGGCTATTGAAGACGCGGACTCTGTTCGTGATGGCCATGAATATGAAAAGACAGCACTTGTTCTTGGATTAACTGGCATAGGATTACTTGGTCTTTATCTTACTAATATTAACCCAACTATTAAGAGAACTAATGCCCATAAGTGCTCGGCCATAAAGCCAACTACTTTGCCTGCAGTAGACAAAAGCCAGCTAACAACACTCCCTAATTACCGGTAAAGCGTCTATGGCTTTACTGGCTATATTTTTTTAATAAACTTGCAAGATGGTCAAGCTGTTTTTTTACCCATGATTTTTCAGGCGGAGATGGAGGTGATGGCGATGGAGGCACTAGCCCAGCACCACCACCACCTGTAATAGCCATTCACAGTGTACTTATTGCAAATCCTAAAGCCGTTATAACGCTTGCTAATGTGACTCCATGCTCTCTAAACAGCGTTCGTATTCGTTCTGCTAGCGTTGTGTTTTCATATAAATTTGTTTGGATAGTTTCTCTTATTTCGCTCACTTGAGTTTGTAATTGTTCTCGGTTAGTATTCAACACTTCTAGTCTTGCTGATCTTTCTTGTTTCAAGATCTTTTAGTCTTGTTCTATTCTTTCTTTAACATCACGCCCTAAGTTGGCGTCGTCAGCCTCAACGAGTTTTTCTTTTTCTCTTTTTATATGCTCATCTAGTTCAGTCAGTTTGCTGAATTGTTTATTATTCGCCTTTGAAAGTTCTTAAAGTACGGTCAAGGGCTAATAATTCTCTCCTAGGTAGCGGCGAATCGTCAATAGTGTTTAATTTCTGTTTCTTAGAAAAACTGGTTTCTATTGCTTGATTTATTTCCCTCTGCTGCTTGACTTAATTCTTCAGGTTCCATGTTTTGCATTTGGCTATCTGTTGGGAGTTCTTGTTGTATGTTTTGAAGTTTAGAAACATCCTCCCCATCTAATTTTGGTTTAACAATGCCAAGGCGATTTCGTTCACCCACTCTAAGTCTTTGTTTAATTGTATTCATGCCTACAACTTTGATGGGTCTCGTTTATCTGTAGCGGAACACGCTGTCCTTCATCGTTTTTCACATACAAATGGCCACCTTTTACTTCAAAATCATCAGGGGCTATAAATTGGGGAGGTTCTAGGCCTAAACTTTGGTAAAATGATCTGACCTTAGGTTCTGTTATTTCATGCCACATTGAGGCTGCTGAGCGATGCTGTATTAAAGGAGTCATTTCACTCATGTTGTCTCCAGGATCCCTACTTTCTGTTTAATTCATGCCACATGAGGCCATTGAGCGATGCTGTGTCAAAGGAGTCATTTCACTCACATCGTCTTCAGGATCAAAATCATAATCTTCTTCACCTTCAATTCCTGCCATGTTTTTTAAATAATTAACTTTTTTTATTTTGTTTTATAAAAATGTCGCAAGCATATGGCTCGATTCTTGACCCGCTTAGAAGCCTGAAAGAGCCCCTTGGCGTGAAGGGAAATAAACAGAATATTATTGTTCCAAATAATCCATCTACTATTGATGCAGATCAAATTCTTACTGTCAGATTTCCAGACCTAGGAGCAAATGAAGTGATTGTGCCAGGCTCTGCGCGACTTACTTTCAAAATAGAACTCAAATCAACAGATCCAAACAGGACAGTTGTGTACATTTCTTGCGTACTCAAACCAGGCAATACGCAGGGACACCATGTTGTTTGTGATCTAGTATATTCTCATTCTGGGCAAGCTGGAGTGAGTTGTTTTCGAACTCAAACACGAACGCTTTCAGCGCATGCGCGATACATCATGTGTGACTATGTGCACGGCAGATAGCGACGTGCTATGTGCACGGTCACCACATGCTACATCTCCCCCCTGAAGATGGACAAAAGTGCACTCTCGAAATGTGCCAACAATTACGTATTAGAGTCACTGAATAACCGAGAGGGAGAAGTCTTGTACATTGGTTAACATTGCACTAGTCTCTGTAACGAGCAGGGACGATGACTGCACGCCCGCTCTTGGTTGCTCGGACTGGACCCACTGGCGAGGTCGTTGACCCTCTGGCTGGGTAGTCTGGACTGCTGGATTGGGCTGGCTGGTACTCCGGGCAGGAGGTGAAGGTGAACCAGGCTGGAACGGCATCTGGTCAGCCTGGGGTCGTCCTGGGACAGGGCTACCTGGATACCTCTGCAAGCTGGGGCTAGGGCCAGGGTCAGGGGGATTGGTAGGCAGGATACTGGGGACTGGGTGACATAGGACTGGAAGGGAATGTCACCTCTGGGACTCAAGGTCACAGGAAAGGACTGGGACAGGCGAAGGTGTCTGCGGTTTCGCCTGTACTGTGCACCTGACTCGGTCTGCACCAAGTATGAGCGAGGTGCAACCTGGCTCACAACTGTTGCTGGTTTAGACCACTTGGACTCATGGTCTAACTTCTGCAAGACTGGGTCGCCTGCACAGAGCTCTGGCAGTGTCTGTGCTCCGTGTCGTCTGTCAAAGTAAGTCTTGTTGTTCATCTTTGCCCTTTCATCGTTTCCTTAATAACATCTCTGTCGTACTGCTGAGGATCAAGATTTGTCTGCAGGGTGGGCAGTGTCGTCCTCAGTCGACGTCCCATGGCGAGCTCCGCTGGACTCACTCGTGTTGGACCCGTAGGCGTTGCACGATATGTCAAGAGAGCCATGAATGAGTCCTCTTGCTCCAGGATCCGTTTTGCTGTTTGAACTGCTCTCTCTGCTTCCCCATTGGATATAGGAAAGTAAGGACTGCTGGTGAGGTGTGTGAAGTTCCACTGTTTTGCGAACGTTTGGAAATCAGATGACGTAAACTGTCTCCCATTGTCAGATACGACAGTCTCTGGAATGCCATGATGGGCAAATATGTTCTTTAATCTGGCAATGACGGTTAATGATGTCACATTTGGAAGATGTGCGATTTCAATGTACCTGGAGAAATAGTCGATTAAGATTAAATACTGTTGTCCTTTCACCTCACAGATGTCAGTTCCTACCATCTGGAATGGTCGTTCTGGGAGAGGGGTAGGCTGGAGTGGTTCACTTCTTTGCGATGGTTGTTTGAGTTCACAATAAGCACATTGCTGGACTTTGTTCACAATTTCTTTGTTAAGTCCAGGCCACCAGACTGATGAGTTTGCTCTTTCTCGACATTTCTGAATGCCGAGATGCCCTGCGTGGATGAGGTCAAGGATACCGGCACGCAGCGAAGTCGGTATGACAATCCGGTTTGCTTTGATTAGTAGGCCATTGTGAACACTTAGTTCGTTCCTCACAGCGTAAAGTTCTTGGAGTTCTGGGCCTACGTCAGTCTGGTAAGCTGGCCATCCTGTTGCCGTGTATTGCATTGCTGCGCTAAGCACTCTGTCCTGACTTGTCTCTCGGCTGATCTCTTCCAGGCGCTTGTCTGTTACTGGCCAAGTTGACTTGATGAGATCTATGTGAGCTTCGACGTCTTGTCGACCTTGCTGAAAGTCATCCTGCTGAGACTCGTGAGGTAAGGGGCCGCGAGACAATGTATCAGCTATTACAAGGTCTTTGCCAGGAGCGTAGACCGCATGAGGACTGAACCTCATCAGCCTCATGAGAAGACGTTGACAACGCAAGGGTGTATCTTGGAGGTCCTTTGTGTTGATCAAGGAGACAAGGGGCTTGTGGTCAGTTTGGAGTGTGAAAGATTCAAGACCCACAAGGTACCGTTGAGAACTTTTCACATGACCAGACAGCAGCTAGGCACTCCTTCTCTATTTGTGCGTATGAACGTTCTGCTGGCGTCAGGGTGCGTGAGCAGTAGGCTACAGGCTTCTGAACTCCATCATGTTCTTGGAGTAGAACACCTCGATACCGTAACTGCTGGCATCGCTGCTGACTGTTGTTGGCTTGGTGAGATCGAAGAAAGCAAGGACTGGTACTGAAGTCAGTGTCGTCTTCACCTTATGTAGGGCTTCTCGCTGTGGTCCACCCCACGTCCACACCCGGTCTTTCTCCAACAGCTGGGTGACTGGACGCAGTGTTGAGGACAGATCTGGGATGTATCTGCCCAGGAAGTTGATCAGGCCCAACATTCTTTGCAGTTCCTGAACATTCTTTGGGTCAGGCATGTCCATGAGTGCTGCTATCTTGGCTGGATCAGGTTTCACTCCATTTCCCACTGATCAGGTGACCAAGAATTCTATCTCAGACTTTCTCAGTTCTGACTTCTCTTTGTTCAGTTTCAGATGATGAGAGTGAAGTTTCTGTAGAACATCGTCCAGGTGTTTCTCGTGTGTATTTGTGTCCTCACTGAAGACGAGGATGTCGTCGAAGTAACACAAAACATTCTGCATGCCTCCCAGGATCCCTTCTACAGTTCTTTGGAATATTTCTGGAGCTGAGGAAATTCCAAAAGGGAGTCTCTTGTAGAAGAATCTGCCGCTCGGGGTGATGAATGTAGTGAGTTTTGCAGTCTCACTGTCGAGTGGTAGTTGCCAGAATCCTGAAGTGGCATCAAGTTTACTGAACACCTTTGAGCCACTGAGCTTGTGAAGTAGGTCATCCATCGTTGGTAGGATGTACCTCTCTCGTTTCACTGCTTCATTTAATTTCTTGAAGTCTGTACAGATACGTATTCTGCCATTCTTCTTCTGGACTGGTACCATTGGTGCACACCAGTCGGTTGGGGTTGTGATTTCCTCAATAATTCCTTGTTTCTCCATCTGTTCCAGCTCCGCTTTCACTTTCTCGAGGAGAGGAATTGGAACGCGTCGTGCAGCTGCTATACTATAAGGCTGTGCACCTTCTTCAACCGTATCTTCACAGGTTGGCAATCAACGGGCGGTCCATCCAGTATGTTTTGAAACACTCCTTGTTCCACACTCTCTACACGCTTAATGAGGTTGAGCGCAAGAGACGCACTCCGACTCAAGAGATTATCCAGCTCACTGTTGACAACGACGATATTCAGAGACAAAGGGTTGTCTGTACCATGCAGCTTGGCTTGGGCTTTGAACTGGCCTACTGTTTTTAGAACACCACCTGGTGACTTCAAGACAGCTTTTGTTGGAGTGAGTGGTGGTGCCAAACGAAGCTTGTCATACTGGCTACGTGACATAATGGAAATGTCTGCTCTGTGTCAATCTTGAATTGACAGACTGAATCACAAATGTCAAGTTTTGCATACCATGGGGGAATATTGGTTTCTACAGCTCCCAAGAAGAATGTGTTGTCAGACGTTGCCTCCTCTACTGTGTCAGTTTGTTTTGGTCTACTGCGACACACAACAGAGAAATGATTCGGTTTTCCACAACTGCGACACGTTTTTCCTTTTGCTGGACAGTCATTTCCTTGATGAGAATCCCTACCACATCTGTTGCATTTGTTACTGTATCCCTCCTCTGCCTCCCCGTGAAGCAGAGTGATGACCAGGATTACCTATATATTTGCCACGCTTTGTTCTACTTTGTGTGTTGCTGCCGTGTTGAGGCCGACCAGTGTTGCCATGGGCGCTGCCCTGGTAACCACCATGACCACCTCGCCTAGAACCACGCTGTCCGTGGACTGCATCTACGTGTGAAGATGATGAGCGCTGAGCAGCAAACTGCTGCTTTACTAGTTCATGCTGACGTGCTATCTGAGTAGCCTCTTTGAGTGTCAGTGTGGCTTGAAGTTGTAACTTTTCTGATAGCTCCCTATCTAGTAAGCCTACAACAAGCCTGTCACGAATAGCTGATTCCTTTTCTTGAAATTCTGCGTGTTCTGCGAGATCGTAGAGAACACGAATGTAGGTCTCTACGTTTTCTCCCTGTTGTTGAGTACGTTGGTGAAAAAACTGCACGCTCGTGAATTACATTCACCTTTGGTGTGAAATGTTCATTGAAAAGTTTGATCACATTATCAAAAGTTGTATTCACAGTTATTTCAAAAGTTGCGTAAATTTTTTCTGCCTCTGGTCCCATGCTATATATCAGGGATGATACTTGAATATCAAATGATTTCTTTGAAAGTTCAGCACAAGTATGATATCTTTGGAAGCGCTGTCGCCATGTTGGCCACTGCTCTGGCGCAGAAAAGTCGAACGCTGAAGGCGGTTTGAAAGACATGAATGCAAATGCTGCTCCAGACAATGCTATGTCGATCAGATACTGACTAACTGAGATAAAAGTACGTACCTTCACAATCACAGTGCACCGTTTTCACAGTCATTAATTCTACTTTCTATGCATGACACTTTTTTTTTTTTACCACTGTTCGCCGCTGTTTACTGCTGTTTACCGCTGCCACCATGTAACATTTCTTGCGTACTCAAACCAGGCAATACGCAGGGACACCATGTTGTTTTGTGATCTAGTATATTTCATTCTGGGCAAGCTGGAGTGAGTTGTTTTCGAACACAAACACGAACGCTTTCAGCGCATGCGCGATACATCATGTGTGACTATGTGCACGGCAGATAGCGACGTGCCTATGTGCACGGTCACCACATGCTACAAGTTGTACAGAATCTGGGACGGGCAATCGTTAAGAAAATTTCTATAAAACTTGAGGGGAAAGAAATATTTTCTTTAAATAATGCAGACATATTTTTAACCTATTGTGATCTATGGCTAACTGAGAATGAGGGAGAGCGTTTGTCAAAAGCTTTTAAATGATATTGATCTAGAAGTCATTGATCCAACAAACGTACAGGCAAGCGTTGTTCATGCTATTTCTCAAGTTCCAGGTAAACTAACAATAGACCCACAAGTTAAAGTAATGTTAGCTGTTTTAATCGACTATATAACAATAAATGAAGAAAATCTAGAAGTCTGGGTCTCAACTAAACAACAGGTTATTCTTTCTCGTAATGACTTAACGCCTGGTTGGGCAGACCAACTGCTTACACAGTTTGATGTGGCCGCTGAAGAAGCCAAAATGAGAGGCTTCTGGTTGGTCAGAGGGAGAAGTCTTAGAGATCAGATTAAAACAGGCTAAGTATGAGCCGATTGTAGGCAGGTCTTACATTCCACTACCTCCAGCATTAGTCGCAAAAAGAGCAGTTCTAAACATAAAGAATTCAGACAACAAATGTTTTATGTGGTGTGTTCTTGCAAGGCTGCATTATATCCGCAAAAACGCAGGAGAGAGTATCTAACTATGAACCTTACATCAATGATCTTAACTTTAGTGGAATATCCTTTCCTGTTAGCGTGGATTCATTGATCAGTTTGAAGAACAAAACAAACCAATAACTGTTAATGTATACACATGGACTGAGGAAACAAATTTAGTGCCTATTAGAGTGTCTAAAGACAGCCCAACAATAGGCGATCCTGACAAAAGCCATGTGGACTTACTACTGATGTTTTCACCAGCGGGGCTACCGCATTACACATTGATACGAACAATGAGTAGATTATTGACGCATACTTCAAACAAAAAAATAAACAAGAATTCTGTAGAAAATGTTTAACAAGAATTCCATCTGTTAAAGCAGCGAGTGAACATATAAAACATTGTAAAAGTTCAGTAGACTGTAATACAGAACTAATTACACCCCACCTGGATCTAAAGTTAGTTTTAAGAACTGGAAAAAACTGCAAAATTTTCCATACGTAGTTTACGCAGACTTCGAGTCGCTTATTGTCCCTTATGAACGCCCAACGCCACAGAAACTTCCGAAAACAGTCTTAATGAGTAATCATCAGATTTGTTCATTTGCCTTCATTATTGTCAGGTCGGATGGCGTTCATTCAAAGCCAGAATTATATAGAGGGCCTAATGCTGCAAATACTTCTTAGAACGCATGCAGGAAGTGCGTACGTTGTTCTAATAATCTGAATCTCTCAGACATTATTATGACTCCTGAAGATCAACAACAGTATGACTCAGCCACACATTGTTGGATTTGCGGTTTAGGTCTCTCATCAGACGCAGAGAATCCAACAGTAAGAGACCATGATCACATTAGCGGAAAGTTCAGAGGAGCAGCGCACAGTAAATGCAATCTCAACTAAAGTTTGATCCTAAGACATGGAAGCTGCCCATCTTCTTTCATAACTTGCGAGGTTACGACTCTCATCTTATAATGCAAGCAGTAACCGACGCCTTCAGGGTGTCATGCATTGCACAGTCATCAGAAAAGTACATGTGTTTCACTTTAAATAACATGTCTTTTTATGACTCTATGCAGCACATGATGGGATCATTAGAGGCGCTGGCTATGTTTTTAAAGTCCTGCCCAATAACAGAAGAATATTTTGACCCAACTCTTGTTAGAAAGGGCGTTTATCCTTATGAGTACATGAACAGTTGGCAAAGGTTTGATGAAGATACACTTCCACCTAAAGGCGCGTTCTTTTCTAGTCTTAGAGGAAAGGACATCAGTGATTCTGATTACCAACATGCTCAAGATGCGTGGCGGAAGTTAGAGTGTAAAACAATGGGAGACTATCATGACTCATACTTGATGGCTGATACATGTTTGTTGGCGGACGTCTTTGAAAATTACAGAAAGACCTGCGTGAAACATTATAGCCTGGATCCTGCGCATTACATTTCTGCGCCCGGGATGAGTTGGGACGCTTTCCTAAAAGATACTGGAGTACAGATTGATTTATGTCAGATTTACCAATGCTTCAGATGATTGAAAACGGATTGCGGGGAGGAATTAGTATGGCGTCGCATCATTACTGTAAAGCAAACAACAAATACTTGGACGACTATGATCCAAGTAAAAGGTCTAACTATCTCATGTATTTAGATGCAAACAATCTGTATGGTTGGGCTATGGCGCAATCACTTCCGTTACGCAACTTTAAAATGTATACTGGCGGTATTAAAAACATTCAAGAATTTGTAGAACAACTGCATACTCTTACAGCTGATCGTAAAAGGGGTCTCATTCTAGAAGTTGACTTAGAATATCCTCATGAACTCCCATGACCTACATAATGACTACCCATTAGCAGCAGAAAGTCTAAAATGAATCCAAGAGAGCCGCCTAAACTTGTGCCTAATCTTCGAGGCAAAAAAAAATATGTCTGTCATTACAGACTTCTACAATTTTATTTAAGGCATGGTTTAAAGTTGACAGCAGTTCATCGTGTAATTGCTTTTGATCAGAACAGTTCATGAAACCATACATCATGAAGAACACTGATCTTAGAACTAAATCCACAGATGCTTCAGAAAAAGACTTTTTCAAGCTGATGAACAACAGCTGTTTTGGAAAGACTATGAAAAAATCCGCACAAGCGCAAAGATGTCAGATTGGTCACCAAAGAGAACGAGGCAATTAAGCTGACTTCAAAACCTAATTATCAGGATTTTCAGAAGATTTCATGATCACCTTTTGGCATAATGATGAAAAAAAAAGAAAGTCAAATTAGACAAACCTGTTTTTTTTGGGGTTTACTGTTTTAGAATTATCAAAGCTTTTGATGTTAGAATTTCTTTATGACTACTTTAAACCCTCGTATCCAGAGTCCAGAGTACTTTACACAGATACAGATAGTTTTGTTATAGATGTCCCAAACTGAAGACATCTATAAAGACATGGAATTAGAAGTAGCTAAAGGGGCATGCAGGATGGTATGATACATCTGATTACCCTAAAGAGTCGCTTTACATTCATCCATTAACAAGAAGGTTTTAGGAAAGATGAAGGATGAATTATCTGGAGGGGTGATTAAGGAGTTTATTGGTTTAAGGTCGAAAATGTACAGTATTTCGAGCCAGAAAAAAATCATTAAGAAAGAAAAAGGAATATCTCGCAGTGTTGTGCAGTCAAACATATCGCATGACAACTACAAAGAAGCATTGTTTGACAATAAGACTTTTCATCATGACAACGTAAAACTACGATCTAATCTACATGAGATCAACACAACTGTTAACAAAAAAGTCATTAGATAGAACAAACACTAAACGAGTATTTGTTAATCCAGAGTTTTCATATGCAATTGGGCACTGGAGAACAGCATAATTATATTTCTTCTTCACGAGGGCTTCACCGAGGGTTTATATTTTTCATCAACTTTTATTATACGCTCAATCATATCTTCATCCAATTCAGCTTGATGTGCTCGAATTTTTTTTATTATTTCAAGATATTCTTTTCCCCAATTTGGAATTTTAGGTTGTAGGTGATCTGGATGTTTTAGCATGTATTGATTAATCCTCATAAATATATGTCTAATAACAGAATTTTTTTCAAATGATTCTTGTAACATTTTCAAGGTCTCTTCCTTTATCATTCTTGTTTCGTCTTCCATTTTTAAACTCAATATATTTCTGTAAACTAATTAAACAACTGGAACTGTGTCTGGTGGGATTATCTGCAGTTCTTCCTTCACAAAAGATCTTTGAGGAGCTGGTTGTTTTGTTGTGCCAGTTTCCCGAAAATAATACACGGGCGGATTCATCTTTACATTTCTTTTTATTTCAAAATGGATCAACACTCCAAACTGGATCGGTTGCCCTGATGCGAGTGTCCCCTTCTGCTTCCCTGGTAAATAAAGGTACCTTACTTTTAAACCAAATGGTAATAGTTTGCCAGATGAAGACTCTCCTTCAACAAATCTATTGTTTTTTTTTTGATTGCTTGTACTGGTTTTAGCCCTTTAAATTCTTCATTATTCATTGCGCGCAAAACTGAGGGCAGTCTTCTAATCCATTCTGTGTTGCGAGAATTGTCAATTCAGCTCTCTGTGATACTGGTAGGAAAAAAGTCTTTCGGATAACTGTTTGTTAAAGTTTTCAACTAAAGCCTGTGATCTGTGAACTCCGGAATGCCTCTTTTAATGGTAACTGTATGTTTTAAAAATAATTGATTCACTCGACCTTTAAATTCTTTTCCATCATCGACTTGAATCATGCGAGGATAAGTTAGCGGGCCTCGTGGTATATCAGTTGTATGGCAACAGCAACAGCAGAAGCACTCTTTTGTGTTAATGGTTCCGCATCTTTGTATCTTGAAGCTATGTCAATGACTGTGAGTGCGTACTTAAATCTTTTTCATCTAATCGTATCATGGGGTAAATATAGAAGGTCCATTTGAGGGGTGTCGTTCGGTATTGTATTCACAAAATGTGGTCTTTGTATTCGTTTAGGCGCAGGTAAATAAATTGCCAAATCGCTTGTTTAGATAACCATTCCTTTGCTGTTTGTTCACTGACTCCCGCTGCTTGGCTTAGCTTTTTAATTGCTGTGATTCCCTTCCAATATCCTTTTGGCGAATAATAGATTTTGTTCATTTTTATTCAGCCAATATTATGTGCAACACAATACACAACGGTCATGCCAAAGACGATAAATAATATTTCTTGCATCTTTTGTTTTTCTGATGGCTGATAAAAGTCACTGAATTTTGGTGGGGGCAATGTCTCGATTGGTTGCTGTTACAAGATAGTATTCTTTTATTGCCTGGTCAACATCTTTAAATGTGTAAGCTGCATGTCCCTGTTTTTTCAGTTTGTCGTTAATTAAAATCTAACTGCTCAATCTCTGCTTTTCATAGTTATCTTGTGCAGCTGCTAGTTGCTCCACAGCTTTGTTTTGTCTTTTTCTCTCGCCATCATCCCGTAGTTTACTAAATGCGTAATTACTTCCCCTAAAAGCAAGCGCATTAACCACAGCGCCGCCTATCATCATTACGAGTGAAGCCATTTTTATAAATGTATTTTTTTATTTTACATATTGATATTGTCTGGAATTATTCCTTGCTTAACTAGAAAATCTTTCGTAGCAAACGAAGCTGCAATGATAGCAATTAGCTTTGCTGAATCCTCAAAGCCTAGTTTGCCAAGATCTGCTGGTTTAATTTTTAACAAGCTTTTACCAAGCATTGTGTATCCTATACTTAGGCCTCCAATACAGCAGAATGGTATACAAGATTGGCAACAGTCTTTTCGGCGCGTCATTTTAAAAACAAAATAATTATAATTAATAAAAACATGAACACCGATGATCTATTAAACCTTCCTGAACTTATGATTACAAATGACCTGGTTGATGAGCAAGCTATTATGCCCAAAAAGGAAAGGCTGTATTCTTTGGCAGCATGTGGAAAAACAAAACAGTTCCTCGGCAATGAATTCAGCATAGAACAGATTCAACAGATGTCGCCACAAGACATTATAAAGTATCATAAAAAGGTATGAAGCACAACTAGGATCAAGAATGGTAAAAAGTGTCGGGCAAACGGTTCTTAGTTTGTACACTAAACTAGTTAGTTAGATTTGCTCCCATTGATTCTGAACAAGATTTTATGTATGATTTAACGCAGGATCCAGTTTTAACAAAGTCATTAGAGTCTCTAGGATGTGATCTATATTACAGATTTGGAACATTATTATCACCACTAATCATGGGATTAATTACTTTTAATCATATAGATTTTATTTCCCTTCAAAATGACCGAGCCAGAAAATCAGCAGAACCAGCAGAATCAGAAAACATTGGATCAGGCGGAGAAAGTGACCTCTAAAAGGCTTCCTCATCCTGGACGCGTTGCGGCAGGGAAAAAATTAGCAGAGTGGAACAAACAAACAAAATTAAAGTTACAGAATGAAAAAGTGCCAGAGCCGCAGCCAGTTGTTTCAATGCCTGCTTTAAAAACGCCAGAACAAGTTGATTCGAGGCCTACACCGCCAAAGTCTTCATATTTTCTTACAGCAATTGTCATTTTTGGCAGCATTGCTGTTGGGGTTGTTTATTACGGTTATAAAATATATAAAAAGACAACAAGAACCAAACCAGTCCAAACAATCTCTGCCACTAAATATAGAAGATGAAAACAACAGCATACCAGAACGCCAACAACAAAAGATCATTTCGATCCATTTCAGATGCAATAATACTTTAAGAACTTAATAAATAATTATAAGTTAACTTGAATAAGAACTTGGTTGTACTTAAAGGATGACTTAGTTATGAACTTGAGCTAACTTAAGTTAAGAACTTGAGGTGACTTGATCAAGAACTTATTAAGAACTTGATGTGACTTAAGTTTGAAACTTAAAGGAACTTAATAAAGAAATTAATTAAAAACTTAATTAAAAACTTAATTAAGAACTTGGGGCAACTGATTAAGAACTTAATTAAAAACTTGGGGTGACTTAATTAAAAACTTGGGGGGACTTATAGCATGATCTGGATCACACATACACACTCACATACACACAGAAATCATTCACACAATAGACGGGATGGTGCGTGTGGGGGAAAGTGAGGGGCTTTTTGTGGTTCAACTTGAACGACGGCCATCTGAGACAGCCTTTAAGCAAGGTGAAGCAGAACAGCGAAAAAAGGACGTTGGCGCAAGTGGCGTAAGAACTATTTTTAGATACCGTTCGGATCCAACGGTTTTACAGCAGGTGGAAGGGGACGTTGAAGCGGTGACGTAAGAGCTATTTTTAGATAACCGTTCGGATCCGAACGGTTTTAAAAGCAGGTGAAGGACTTTTGAAGCAGGTGACGTAAGAACTATTTTTAGATAAAACCGTTCGGATCCGAACGGTTTTACAGCGGGTGAAGGACGTTGAAGCAGGTGACGTAAGAACTATTTTTAGATAACCGTTCGGACCCGAATGGTTTTACCAGCCCAGCAAAGCTTGAAAGCACTAAGAAAAGTTTTCCGCTCGGTTATTGTCATGATGTTTTGTCTTTTTCAGAAGATTTAGAAAAGCCAGGCTGCTTTTTTGGTTTCTTGGCAGTGATTTTTCAGCGCCGTTTTTCTTATGCTGAGGTAAATCAGCCATCGCGTGATCTCATGTCTGGGCACGTAGTAAGTAATCGGATAGTGCGGAGGGCCTAGGCAGGCCGACAATTAGCAATTAAAGGCTTACCTGCTCACCGTTTGTATATGGGGTGTGTTCAGCAAACTGCTGCTTTTCCCCCCGCTATTCAGTTGCATAAGCCTAAAGATACTTTGCGTTTGCTACACAGTTCATTTATACTGATTCCTAGCTTTTGAAAATTTAAGATAGAAAAAGAAACACCGAAGGTGATGGGGAGGACCCAGAGAAGCACTGTCTTCACCTGCCTTTAGAGCAGTCCTGTACCCCCCTTGGAGGCCTGCGCTGTGTTGACGATGGGTACAGGCACGCACAGGACACTCCATTAAGATATCAAGGGGCCCTAACTGCTCCTGAACAGAGGTAAATTAGACTACAGGATGCAGCTATAACAGCCCAAGTAGCATCCCCATGGGTTGGGACAGCCCGTATTTCAGACTGCAGAGCCCACGGCGAAAAAACACCACCCCCCAGCTGCCGAGCACACCCCAGACCCAACCACCCCTGCCCACGGACAGATGAAGACAGTGCCACTCCGGGCACAGCCAAGCTTTCGCCTTTACGGTCTTATGTGCCCTCAAGGAGAATCCAAAGTTGTAGTCTTTCCCACTGTCACAGGACTTTCCCTGTGGTCCAGTGGGTCTTTTCTCACCTCACTGGACCTTTCTCCAGGGTCAGCCTAGTTAAGGCAAAGAGAAAAAGAAACACCGAAGGTGCTGGGGAGGACCCAGAGAAGACTGTCTTCACCTGCCTTTAGAGCAGTCCTGTACACACTTGGAGGCCTGCGCTGTGTTGACGATGGGTACAGGCACCGCAGGACACTCCATTAAGATATCAGGGACATAACTGCTCCTGAACAGAGGTAAATTAGACTACGGGATGCAGTTTCATAACACCCCCAAAAGTGCATCCCCCATGGGTTGTACCAGCCTGTATTTCATGACTGCAGAGCCCACCGGCGAAAAAACACCACCCCCCAGCTGCCGAGCACCCCCCACAGACCCAACCACCCCTGCCCACGGACAGATGAAGACAGTGCCACTCCAGCCCACGCCAAGCTTTCGCCATACGGTCTTATGTCCCCTCAAGAGAGAATCCAAAGTTGTAGTCTTTCCCCTGTCAACAGGACTTTCCCTGTGGTCAGTGGGCTTTTCTCACCGTCACTGGACCTTTCTCCAGGGTCAGCCTAGTTAAGGCAAAGAAGAAAAAGAAACACCCGAAGGTGCTGGGGAGGACCCAGAGAAGCACTGTCTTCCCCTGCCTTTAGAGCAGTCCTGTACCACCCTTGGAGGCCTGCGCTGTGTTGACGATGGGTACAGGCATGCGCAGGAACTCCCATTAAGATATCAAGGGACTAATGCTCCTGAACAGAGGTAAATTAGACTACAGGATGCAGCTCATAACAGCCCCAAAGTAGCATCCCCCATGGGTGTACAAGCCCGTATTTCATGACTGCAGGAGCCACCGGCGAAAAACACCACCCCCCAGCTGCCGAGCACACCCCACAGACCCAACCACCCCTGCCCACGGACAGATGAAGACAGTGCTACTCCAGACACAGCCAAAGCTTCGCCATTTAAGATAGTTATAAAAACACATAGAAAGTTGAATAAGTTTTTGCATACGATCAACCATGTTTACCTGCGTTTTAAGAAATGAACGCCATGTTTTTATTTGGTTTTTTGTTTTTAAACATGACTTGAGCTGTCTCAAGCCAACGCCCAAAATCAACGCATGATGGATTGTTTTGCTTTGGCCAATTTCAAAAAATGCAGCGCATTTTTTTAGATAAGGAACCATCTCATCGATAGTCAAACATGTATTGAAACCGGCTTTATCTTTTTCAGCAATATTTCTTTCAACGTTTTCATTTTCTTGAACCAACAAACCTTTAAGATAGTCGTGCATTTCCAAAAGCAGTCGGTTCGCTTTTTTTCCTTTTCTCCCTTCTAGAAAAGCAATGCTTCTTTCGGTTTAACTGGTAAAGAACATGCTTCACCTAGTTCTTTTTTTTGACAAATACTCTAACATGCAGTTAAAGTAAAACTTGTGGTCTTGAATTGCGCGAACCTGTTCTTCGGTAAACCTGTTATCCATTTTAAATAACAACACAATAAAACACAGTAGTCACGCCGGAGCACAGTAAAACACGACCTTCTCGTTCGGCAGTCAGTTAGCGAATGATGAAATCAGTCTTCTTGTTGGTTAACCTGGTCATGTGAGCGCCGTAAGCCCAGCACTTAATTGTAACCCCCCTTCCGATTGGCCGGCTGTGACATCGGCCCATCGCGTGATCGACATGTCTAGACACGTCTAGACACGTCTCGACATGTCTGGACACGTAGTAAGTAATCGGATAGCCTGCTCCACCGTTTGTATATGGGGTGTGTTCAGCGACTGCTGCTTTTCCCCTATGTTACTCTATGGGGTGTGTTCAGCCACTGCTGCTTTCCCCTACGTTACTCTCTAAAAACTTTAGTAAATTAGTATTGAAAACGGATAATCCTACACAGTATGCATGTTTGTAGGAGAGAACTAGGCAGAGAACTATAAAACACGGGGCCAAGGTCGGCCGCTCGAAACCGGTTAAGACCGGTTGAGAGCGGGTGAGCTTGGCCCCGTGTTTTATAGTTCTCTCGTGTCAACTGTATCAACGGCTATTCATGGGGTTTTCCAGTGGATTCAGGGAGAGCAATTGGGCCGGCTGGGCTGTCGGCGTCTCGGTTCAGTGACCATCAGCCTGCAGGTGGCTTTCGAGGGCCGTTGAGGTTTACTCAGGAAGGCTTCAACCTGTTAGGTGGTTTGCACCTGCCATCAGCTGTTAGATGGTTTACACCTGTCATCAACCTGTTAGATGGTTTACACCTGTCATCAACCTGTTAGGTGGTTTACACCTGCCATCAACCTGTTCGGTGGTTCACACCTGTCATCAACCTGTTAGGTGGTTTACACCTGTCATCAACCTGTTAGATAGTTTTCACCTGTCATCAACCTGTCAGGTGGTTTACACCTGTCATCAACCAGTTAGGTGATGTGCACCTTGTGAGCCATGGGTCGAAGTAAATACTTGAAACATTTGGCCGTTTTGTGGAGAGCTCGGGCTGTTGGTACAATGGGTAGTTTAGGGGAATCGAACATGAGTTAGAATTAGATGTTATATATTAACTGCGCGGTACCCAACTCTTTGTTGTTCATGTGTAGGGGTGAACCAGAATGATTGGGAGACTTACTGGTTGGAGTTTTATACTTGGTGTACATCGTGGTGTGTGTGTGTGTGTGTGTGTGTGTGTGTGTGTGTGTGTGTGTATGCGCGCGCGCGAGCGTGTGTGTGTGACCAGTGATTTCCATTGGTTGAACCAGTACAATTCGGTTTCTGATTGTTTGAGAAACGATTATAAAATGCTTGGAAACCAGCAAAACTATGACTTACATGGGAGAGTGAAATCATCCCATCTTGCTGAGGGCTTAGGAAAAAAACACAGAGAGTAAAGTCAAGGTCATAAAAAATGTTTATGTAGCTGGGCGTGGGTGGTGTGTGTTTACTGTAGCCTCAGAGCCGACAACGAACCGGAGGTCAGAGGGTTAGAGTGGAGAATTGCCTATGCATGTGTGAGACAGACGACAGGGAGACGTGTCAACCCGTTGCGGCCTAGACTGGAGCTGCCAGTCAGTGAGGATGTCTGCAGCAACAGAAGACCTCTGGGAGGTCGACGGAATCCTTTCAGTGGAGAAGGCAACATGCAGCGACAGAAGACCTCTGGGAGGTCGACAGGAATCCTTTCAGTGGAGAAGGCAACATGCAGCGGAGTCTGGGAGACCTGGTCCTGGACTGCAACTACAGCCACACTGTCACTATCCCCCAGCTAGACTGGGCCAGCCGCACCGACACGAGCAGTGTGGCAGCTTCAGTGAGGTCAGCATGACCGTAGTGGCACTGACCGATGAGAGAACTGAACAGTTTAACCAAGGGGAACAACTGGCAAGCTCCGAATGTATCTTTCTTTCTGCGTTCCTCTGTGCGTAACCAGACGGAATATTGGAATGTTGTTTTTTTCCCCAGTTAATGGAGCATAATTGATAAAAGGGGGTACAATCACTGGATAATCTGTATGCTGTTTACATGTTTGTATGATACACATGAGTTAGGTCATGTTGTCAGGTCAGACAAATGGTCTGCTACTGGTAAAGCTGTAGCCCAGTAACTACCTGTCACAGTAGGAGACTTGGAGAGGGGATTGGCGCCACCAAGGATTAACCTAAGCCCACAGAAAAGTCATGAGAGATACAACCATAGCCAGCAACATACCGGATCGGCCGGGGCCCGTGTTACCAACGACCGCGCTTCCCACTGACAAGCACCGGGTGGAAGTGAAAACTGGGCAAAACTCAAAGCCAAAGA
>CM031628.1:46102035-46137242 GCA_018398815.1 Conus ventricosus | reverse complement strand
AAACGATCAAGAATAAACATTAGATTAACAAAAACTGAAATCTGAAAAGTTTAGTAAATTAGTATTGCGGATAACCCTGCACAGTTGTTTGTTTTTTTTTGTAGATAATCTTATTTTTTGTTATTGAATCTTAACTTGTCAGAGGAACTTTTGCCGCCCTTCTATCACTTTCGCCCGAAACTTGGGGGAGGAGCAAGTGGGGTAGAACAGACATTTCCCTGTTCACCCTCGCGTGAGCTGGGGTATCTGAGGGTTCATGTTACTGCAGAAACAACGTGGGGGCGTTGCGTAGCCTACGTCAACATAACTCTCGCTTTCATTAAGGCCTCTTTTGTGAATTTAAGGTCATCGTCAAGCTCACAAAAAACCCCTGCGGAAAAGAGAAGAAAGACGAGAAGGACGGGGTAGGGGAAGAGGGGTTGGGGCGTGGGGGGGGGGGGGTAAGGGGTGCTGTAATGCTAGACTCTGCCTCGTGCTTCACAAACTGCTGTAACAGACGGTTGGGCAGGCTAACTTCTCCCCCCCCCCCCCTCCCCCCCCCCCCAAAACCCTGTCGAAGAATCCTGTAAAAGCACGTGTGTCTAAATAACTTAATCCTTCTCAGTCTATGGACGGAATCCCAAACACCTGCTTGCTATTTTATAGGAAGAGCTCTGTCTGTCGTCGTCGCCCTCTCTCTCTCACCCCTCTCTCTCTCTCTCTCTCTTTTGGTGTGTGGGGTGGTTTGTGTGTGTGGTGGTGTGTGGTGTGTGTGTGTGTGTGCGTGCGGTGTGTGTTCCGATTCTATACATACTTTGTCAATTCTCTACTGTTTTTTCTAACCCTATGTTGTACGTTATAGTGCTTTTCCCAAAATTCCAATTATTACATGTTAAGCCTTGTTCCTTCTCCTTCCACCTTCTGTCTTTCTCTGTCTCGTTCTCTCTGTCTCTCTGTCTCTGTCTCTGCTCTGTCTCTTCCTCTCTCTCTCTCTCTCTCTCCCCCCCCCCCCCCCCCCCCTCCCGCAAATTCCATCCCTTGGCAAGTACCTTCTATGTATTCATGTTTCCGAAAATTTACATTTATGCCTGCTTTTCTCTCTTCTCTTCTCTTCTCTCTTCTCCTCTCTTCCTCCTCTCTCTCTCTCTGCCCCCCCCCAAATTTCACTCACTTTGCTATACCTATGTATATTCATGTTTCGAAAATGTTTTACTTTATGCTTGCTCTCTCTCTCTCCCCTTCTCCTCTCTTCTCCTTTCCCTCTCTCCCCTTCTCTCCTTCTCTCCTCATTCCCCTTTTTCTCTCTCTCTGTGTGTCCCGTGCGTACGTGCGATGTGTGTGTTCCAATTCTGTACGTACTTTCAATTCATTTTACTTATCGTTGTAGTACATTTCCAGATGTTACCACCCCACCACCCAAAACCCCCACCTGTCCTTCCCCTTCATTATTGTTAGTTTTCATTTTTTTTTTGTTCGTTTCTTCTTTTCTTTCTTTTTTCATTTCTCTTCATTTCATTTGAGTCCCTTTATATTGCATGACGCCTTGTTTGCTTTTTGCTTTCTTACATTATTCATTCACTGCATTTGTAGTCCAACCGAGTGAGGATTTGGATGTAAAAAAGCCCATCAGTGTTTCTATTATCCTGTAATAAGAATTTTGCTTGTCTGTCTTCTCTCTCTCTCTCTTTTTCTCTTCTTCTCTCCTTCCCCTTTTCCGCTCTCCCCTCTCTCCCCCTTTCTTCCTTAAATAATGAATGAATAGACAAACATGATTATTTATAAAGCCAATTTCCCTGTACGCGGAGAGCATAGCCGCAACTGTATCGAAGTTGAAATACCTCCTTCTTAAGTTTTCCTTTTTCTTTTTCCCGGTTTTTCCCCTTCATTTCCTTTTGATTAACAATTTTATCCTTCTTTTAAATTCCTTCCTTCCTTCATACGTTTCCTTTCGTTTTCGTTCACTGTTTTCTTTTCAGACAGCTTAGTTTCGTTTATCCTTCCCTCGTAAACTGCCAGGCGACATGGAATGTATAGGGTTAGCGTGAAAGCTATTTCAGCCTTGCAACATGGAATTTGTGTAAGTGGCAACCAAGCTCAGTCTAGCAGGTAAGCGACTTCGCCACTGATGAGGTTGGCGTTCACGCTTCTTCTGAATACTGGGGTGGGGGTTTCGTTGTGTTTCATTATCCCCTCAGGTCGGTCATGATGTGCAGATTTGACCAACTGCAGACTGCTTCCTTTCGTGAATATCAGTTGGGGAAAGCACACGCACGTACGCGCGCGCGCGCACACGCCCCTTTCCCCCCCCCCCCCCCCACCCCACACACAAAATTTAAGAAGGGATAAACAAGACATGGTCTCTCTCTCTCTCTCTCTCCCTCTCTCTCTCTCTCTCTCTTCTCTCCTCTCCCCTCTCTTCGTGATTTTTTCTTAATTTCCACATCTTTCTTTGATTCTGCTGGGGAATTTATCACTTTAAGTGTGTGTGTGTGTGTGTGTGTCATTCATTTAACGTCTTTCCACTAAAACGTGATTTTAAAGACGATAAAAAAAAAAAGGAGTGTGTAAGAGAATAAGACTAGTGCATGACTGAGATTATAGAGTTCCAAGTATGCATGCATGTATGTGTGAATGTGTGTACACATATGGTGCTTAGGCGGTTATTTAAAATATATCTGATTAAAAAATATGTATATAACTACACTATTAGAAATAAGAAACAGAAGGAAAAAAAAACAAAATATAAATAACAACAACAAAATCAGTGAACACCCACCCCCACCCCACCCACCCCCTTCCTTCCTTCCCTCTATCCTCTCCCCGTCCCTCCCTCCCCCCTCCATCACTTTTATTTAAGAAACAAATTCAGATACTGTAGTGACCAATTGGACTTATATCTAAAACTTACAAAAAAAATCTTAGGTTAAAGCTGGTAAATTTGTATATAATGTGTAAGTTTTTTTGCAACAAAAACGGGAATAAAAGTATTTACAAGTTCTTACGTGTGTGCTTATGCTTTGCCCCGCACATGTATGAGTACATGTGCGTGTGCGCGTGTGTGTATACATATGCGAGTGTGTTTGAGTGTGCGCGTGTGTGGTGTACATATTGTGTGCTTATATGAGTACTTATATGAATAATAATGGTAATTACAAAGCACTTAAATTTTTCAACAAAAAAATTCAAAGGAAAAGAAAAAAAAAATTAAACAAAACTAATAAATTTTAACAACCATCAAGGGCACAGAACCGTAACTTTTCTCCGTCTTTGTCATTTTTAAGCTTTGTACATTATTCCATCTTCCCTCCCCACACTTTGCCCCCCCCACATACAACAAAAAAGGAACCAAAAAATATTTCCCCCAATGGAGTGCGCCTAAGCATACAAAAGACTCATGTGTTAGAGCTGGTGACTCAAAGATGGCCTGTGCACTATTTGTCTCAACACTGGAATTATTTTTTCATGTCTTGACATGCAACAATATGTTCACGTGTTATTTTCTTTTACTAAACACACTATGTTTTTAACATATTTTTTTTTAAAAGCATCTAGTTTCCACCTATAAAACACGAAAGTATATTTTTTTTTTAAATTAAGTTATGTTGAATAATTTTAATTTTAAAGTATCAAACTGATTTGATTGTCATGTTCTATCATTCATCTTTGAATTTTTTCAAAACATTGTTTAACTAGGTTGCACGCTCATGGACCGATAAGGCTAGTTTAAGATATTCAGAACCAGAGATATGTTTGCTCCACATTTAGCTGCCCTATCTACTTTAATCGTTATAATAAAAGGAACAGGGGTAAAGGGAATCCAACAAAGGATAAACTGGGGGGCCTCCTTCAATAAGCATGGATCAGACAGCTGACCTCAATAATCATTTCAGGTCTAGTATGCAGATGAAAATCTTTTAGCGCCTGAAGGACTGATTTGAATCTACACAAAACAGAGCTTGATATGTTTGGGGGAAAATTTAAAAAGGTAATTCAAAGCCATGAGTATTGCTGTTAATTCAGCTGTGAATATGGATATGTTTAAAACCATGTAAAAAGATTTCTCCACCCTCAAGTCTGGGATTTTAAAAATGCACAACCTTTTGCTTCCAATACATGAACCATCGTGTATATTTTTAATTGGTTAGTGTATTTCTCGTCAATATGACACTTTGTATAACTTGTGAGCATATTGAAAATTTTATCTTTTTAATTTGGTGTGATCAAATCAAAATGGGCTTTTTTTAAATTCCCAGGGGGGAATAGGACAAAAAGATGGTCTGGGAGAGAAGCTTCCTTTTCTAAGGAAACCCCGAATCTGAAAGTATTTTTGATGTATAAGTTGCTATAGTTATTTGAGAAGTTATAGACTTTGCTCTTTTCGGAAAATCAAAATCTGATCTCATTTAATTTCTGATTTGATATGTGTTTTTCCCAGCCCGTACTTATTAATGACAAATTTTACAACGTTAAATCTCTATAATCATCCCAGAGGAAGTACCTGGGCTTCATAATATGTACGTGACGATGATGCGTGCACAGGAAGTCCAAGGGCTAATTTCAATGCCTTACATTCAATACTTGCAGTTTTTGTAATAGATATTTAGGCGCATTGAAGAATATTTCTGCCATAAAGTTACTTTGATCTCATTAAAGACTTACATAGAGGGAATCAAAGTAGCTGGATCTTGTCCCCACTTTCTTTAAAAAATAATTTTCAGAAAGTTTAATGTTTTCTCGCTTTTGTTAATATATATTCGATATGAAATTCCATGATAACTTAGATGTAAAATAAACTCCTAGAAATTTAATCTCTGTTACGTACTTAAGAGGAGTATCATCCAATGTGAAAACAGGCATAACTTTCTGGGTTAGATCCACTGTAAAAAGAATCATATTTGTTTTTTTCGGTTGACAGACTTAATCCCATTTAGCTTCATTAAATCCCCCATCTTGTTTAGTTCCCTGAAGATCTTTTTGAACGAATTTTATATCCCTGCGAAGTTTTCTTTTTTAACGTTACATCCACCACATGCATATATCGTCGGCATATTGGACAAGAACAACATTTTTGATAATTTGTTTGGCAGATCATGCATTAATAACGAGAAGAGAAGTGGCGCTAATACTGACCCTTGAGGTATTCCATTGAAAGTGTTCACTTGTGGAATATGTTTTTCCTACTCTTGTTCTTATTAACCCCATCCTTCAGAAAACATCTGACATAGTTGTATATATTTCCCCGTTAAACCAATGTTTTTAAGTTTGTTCAATAGCTGAAAATGCCACACTTGATCGTAAGCCTTATTATGTCGAAAAAGGTAGCAAGAACACATTTTCGTCTAGCAAACTGTTTCTTTAATTTGTTGATAATTCAGTAAAATTTCTGTAGTGGATCGACCTTTCTGGAAACCAGCTTGATTTAAATTTGGGATTATGTTAATATTTTTTCACAGTAATGTACAAGTCTATTCATAACAATTCTTTCTGAAAGTTTACATACATGTGAAGTTAATGCAATGGGTCTATAATTCTTAGGGTCCTTTGTACATTTTCCTTGCTTATGAATTGGAACAACGATCGACTGTTTCCAATTTTTGGCATAACACCATTGCTCCAACATGTAACTAAATAATTTATGAAGAAACTCTACAAAGTTTTCAGACAAATTTCTTAACATTTGATTAGATATTGCATCTAAACCAATAGATGATTTTCTTAATGGTATGGATCTAATGGCTTCTTTTACTTCTTGGATAGTTATAGGAGCATTGATATTGTTACTATTGTCTGCTGTTGATTCATCCCGTGCTTTACTACTTTCTTTTTTATCGCTGTATTTGGTCAGTATTGTTGAACCTTCAGTGCGGCTTACCTCAGCAAACATGTTTACAAAGGCTTTCTGCTTTCCCCATCAGCACAAAGAAGACTGTTGTTATCTATTTTTATAGGGTACTGTGGTGATGTTAATCCATTTTCATAGCTTTCAGTTCCTCCCACACTTTACCAATATCTTTTTTGATTTTTAAAACTTCAGAGTTTACAAAATTCATTCCAATGCTGCAACTTTGCATCATCTATGACATCTTTACTTCTTTATCCGCCTTTTTCATTTCTTTATGACTACTTGCTGATCTCTTTACAATAAATCTTGAATCTTTTCTTTTTCTTTTCATTGGCAGTTTCACATTTTGTGTTCCACCATATATTTCCATTATGTTTCTTTGACTTTGTGTTTTTTATCTTTGGGATCGACTTGTCAGCTGCTGCTAAAATATATTTACAAAATGCAGTGTATTGGTCATCTAAAATTTTTCATTAGCTGAGAACACTATGTCTGTGTTGTTTAGATTGATTTGAAAAAGTGACCAATCTGCATTTTTGTAAATATATTTTGGAATAATACTTCTGAGATTTCCTGTCTAATATGTCATCAACGATAATATTATTGGAATATGATCGATCCCAGTGTTTTTATCTCCAGTTTCCCACATTGAGTTTACTACAAGTGATGGAATGTAAAGGTTAAATCGATGGCTGAGGGGTTATGGGTGGGTATATCTGGAATGCGGGTAATAGGCCTACTTCCAATTATTTAGCAAATATAGATTAGAATCAGCCTATGTTATCTAGTAATCTATTACTTGTAACATAGAGCAGCCAATGGTCCCAAAAAGGAGAAAGTGCGTTTTTAAAATCTCCTCCAATAACCCATTTGTCTCTTTGGTCTTGGAACCCTTTTAGCCATTCTGTATTCGTATCATCAGTCCTTTTGGAAGGTAAAAACCCAGGCAATGTTCATATCAAAGAAGATGTAAATTTTAACCATTGCTGCACAGCATGAAGCAGAAGGGATGGTTACTGGATACTGGTGGATTCTTTTACAAAAAACCAGACCTTCACGCACGTAATAGCTGTTTGTATTCGATCCGCACATTGTTCATAAACGGGGGTAGATTATCACTGTTGACATTTAGTGATTGTAATAATAATACATGAAACTTATTTATTCCAAGATATTTATTTAGTATGGTATATTTCTTGTTTTTGGAGCGACAATTCCTTTGGGGAAGCTTAATAGTTGGTCTCTTTTTTGTTGTCATGAAAAAAAAAATGTATATAATAAATGAAGTGACTGAGAAACTCCTTTCTAACGTATATTAGCAGGTAAGGACCTGCACGATACCCATAAGACTTAAAACAAGAATTATGAACAGAAATGCAAAATTATGAACTAAATAGTCTTCAGTAATAAAATTTAAATTGTCACGTTAACAAGTGAGGTGGAGGTAAAATAACGGCTCCACTACATGACTAGATTTCCGTCAATATAGAGACTTGAGGGAGATGCTCCCGAACACTAGAGCATTTCATAGCGTTCCACCAAGGTCCCCTCTCGTCCCCCATACAGCATCTGAGTACCCCAACGCCCTGGATGGGGAGGTAGGGCGGCGAGATGGCTTCTTGGGCTTTTCCCAAAGGAGGTCTCGTAATGCCGGGCCCAAAGGGTTTGCTGCCAGATCGATGATCCTCTGGTGTTGGATGCATCCGTCTCTCCCTTAGTCATAGAAGTTATTGTGTGGTAACGAAAGAAATAATTTCGTCAGCCAGCAGTTCTGTTCTTACAAGGGCATTGAACAATTTCACGTTTCGATGATTCGGTGGTGTCGCTCACGTGTGCGACGTATGTTGCCACGCTCTCAACGGCCCGAAACTGAGCTGTGAATTCGGTCGTACGCTTTGCCTACACGCCTAACTGCGACAGCGTCTTTTTTTTTTTTTTTCCCTGACGTTCCAGTTTATTCGTTAAAAAAGCGCTTTTCACGTAACTCCCGTTTTTCCAAATCAAAGAACTTCCGGGATCACGACAAGAATCGCCGTCCGTAGGGGAAATGTTTGGCGGGGGAACGGGACGGAAAGGGGCCCCCCCCGATCATGGGGCCCCAAAACATTGGCACTTGTGGCGTATTTCCCCGCCCCAAGGACACGGATGAAATCCTTGTCCAGGGTAGGGGAGAGGGAAACTTTGCACGGTTTCAGTACTAACCCCTAGTTCTCCACGCGATACGGGTGAGGAAACCCTCACAAAACTGTGGATGACAACACCCCAATCTCGGTCGAGATGGGGAAATCGAGCATTCACTTGTCAAGCTCGTTGCGAACTGGATCAGAGATTAAGAGGGGAGAAGCTCGCGACGCAGACAACAAATTGATCGATTTTTAACGGGTCGCAGGTTTGTTTTCAAACTGTCCCCTTACCCTTTTGAAAATTTGTGAAAGTCACATTTTTACGCAAGTTGTTCCAAGAAACAAAACAGCAAAAAAAAAGTCATATGCTACTTGCGAACCAGATCACCAGTTTCACATGCTCGGAGACATTGTAGTAGACAGGTGGGCAAACAGGACACAAAGGGGTGACGTCAAATGTAAGCTAACAGACAGCCCAGACAGGGGACAGACAAATAATTGAGGGACCACTGGCGAACGAACTTGGAAAACAGGAAAAGGGAAAAAGAATGGTGTTAAAAAGACTGGTGTCAAAGAAAACTTAGCACCGTGAAAAAAAAACAGCCCCGCTACAAATCTGTCGAGGGGAATGACAGGGACTCCATGCCCCCGTCAACCCCCCCTCCTCCCTCCCGGGACCGTCTCCCCGAAAAAGGTCAGTCCCCCCGCAAGCGGCGCCTGTCCAACACCGGGACACAGCCCGGAGAGGGAGCGAAAAGTCCCGGCGCGTGACCGTGGTCGGATGGTCGTTTGACAGCGTTTTTAGTGGACTCCGAGTCGGGACCCCAAACCCCGGGCTGATGGGGGGAAAAAAACAGGTGTACTATTCATGACACCAAGGGCAAGGCCCGGGAAAATGTTTTATGGACTATGAGTTTGAACAGTGTTTATCTGATTGAAATTCCCAAAGTTTAATTAAATAAACTGAACTTTTTCTCTTAGGAAAAAATAAATATTGTTTTCACAAAACGTTGGGGTTTAAAAAACGGGGTTTAAAAGGGAAATCATTGTTGCTTTTCAAAAAAAAAACGTTTTGTGAATTTGCTTACAAGAATTCACATAAAGACGAGATGTAAAAATGGGAAAACCCATGGGGGGGAACTATTTTTTTTAAAGGGAGGGAACGAACAAAAGCAGAGGAGAATTTTTGATTTCAAAACACTTTAAGGGAAAAATTTAAGCTAGACTTGCACAAGACAAAATCTTATCATTTCAGTGGTAAATAAATACAAAAAATTAAGGTTGCCAAATTTATGCCCCCAACAACCAAAGGAAAAAATATTATTATCGAAAATTGATTGAAATTTTCGTTCAGGGGAGTAAAAAGGTTTTAAATTTTTTCGGGGTTTTTTTTAAACTGCATCTGAACAGGACCTCGCATAGGGGGGTCAACCCCAACGAAGACGGAAATGTCATTTTTAGCTGTTTTTAATACATTAGTTTTAAAACAGTCCCTGGGACTTCATAAACCAAAAAGAAAAGATGCCTCAGGGATTCGAAAAAACCCATTTATGCCGCAGATTAATTATTGTTTCGTTTTAAAAACTTTTTGCTTTTTTTGTCTTTGTGTAACATTTTTTTGTTCCGAATTCTGCCATAAGGCCGTTGCCCTTAAATTGAATGAGAATGACTTCAGGGGGGGCCGGGGTAGGGAAATTTCAACAATATTATTTTAAAAAATGTTCTGTTTGTACAAAAAATGAATGATATTTAGATACATTTTTTTAAAAACAGTAAAGGTCTGAAAAATTAGAAAAAGGGAAAATTTTAAAGGGGTTGAAAAAAGAAAATTTTGTATAGATTTCGGGAAAAATCGGCTTTTTAGAAAAGAAAAGAATCTTTAAATATTACGTCAAAGTTACAAATCAGAAAAAGGCCGCCAACGCCCCAAAACAAAAAATATTAATAAACGTTTTTAACGAAAACAGAACTTAGGATTTTTGCAGGCTTATAAACTAGGGCGCTAAAGTAAGAGCGACTTAAATGGAAAGAAGAGGGAAAAAATACAAAAATTTTTGTAGTTTAAAAAAGGGCACGAAGTAGAAATGGGATTATTACAAATGTGTACAGAGCAGGTAACTTTAAAATTTTGACCAAAGAGAAATATTGCAAGAACAAATTGCATTTTATAAACAGTATATCCCCCAAATACAGAACATCGAATGTAGAAAAGCTCCCATTTTTTTTATTGAAAATACAAAAAAGACATTTTGAAAAAAACGACGAATAAATGTAAGGGTTTGTGCATTAGAAGAGACGACATCTCCTAAAAATGAAAAAGGGGCTTGCCCGGAAGCGTGGCTTAACCCCGAGTTTTAAAAGTTTTTTTGGTCAAAATTAGGCAGGTTTTCACTAACCCTTTATAAATCCTTTAACAGTGGAAGCCCTCATTTACAAAACGGCAAGGTAAAAAACTTTTTCAAAAAGGGTAAAGATTAGATAGAGAAAACTTAAAAAACTGGGACCCATCACCTTACAAATCGATTATAAAATTTTGGCAAAGTACCCAGAAAGACTAGCAAAGTCCCCATAATTTAGTTAACGAAGATCAAGTTGGATAAAAAAAAAGGGGAAAAAATAAGCAACAGTGCTAAAAACCATCGATGAGTCATCAACTATTTAAATAAAAAACCGGGAAAAGGAGACTTATTACATGATTAAAAAAAGGGGCCTTTGACCCAATAAAAAAAATATTTTTTTACTGTATTCAAAGTTAGGGGGTTTTGGACCGATTTCCAAAGAGGGTCACATTTTAACAAAGGGAAACCAAAGTATATCAACCTGGAGGCTGGTTGCTGACCCCATTTAATGTAAGTTGTGGAAAAAGGAAAGGGCTGCCCTTTTCCCCTTTAGCTTTTGTTTTAGCTTGGACCCTTTGGCTGCAAAAATTAGAAAAAGTGAAGTAAGGGGAAACCAAAGTGCCAAAAAGGGGCACCGTAAAAAATGACAGTTATTAAAATAAAAAACCGCTGATGACCCCCCCTATTCTTAGATAACAAAATGACATGATTGAAAAGTTTGAAATTCTGAAAGCATTCAAAAAAGTTCTCTGGTTTTAAAGCAAAATTTAAAAAATAAAACCAAAGCTTAAGAAGGGGCAGGAGAATAAATAAAAAAAATCTGCCTTTCTCTATAGTTAAAGAATAAAAAATACTAGGAATTTATTTTGAAAAAGAAAAAAAGGCCCAAAAAAACATTAAAGAAAAACGGGAAAAAGGCAGGTTGATCCCAAGAAAAACTAAAAAGACCTGGAGCAAACGGATATCAGCATTCATGGCAAAATAAAGTTATTAAATTTTTTTTGGTTAGCAACAAGTCTTTGTAAGCATCAATTGGTTTCCAATGAAGTCTGCAAAAGAAATAGATTTATATAAATTTGTTTGGGCAAAAGAAAACGTAATGGGAAAGCTTTCGAAAAAAGTAAAAAGGGAAAGTAATGAAGCAACTATAACCGGGGGGTTTTTAAAAATGGTTAACGCAGGAACTGCAAAATTTAAATGTATTGCAATGGGCAGGGAAATTGTTTTCTGCGACGACAAAATTTGGAGTAAGTTCCAAAAGTGGCATTAAAAAAAATAATTTATTGATAGCTTTAAAAAGCTTAACTGAATAAATTCAGTTGCAAAATTTTGAACGAAAGACAAAAAAATTTGGGAGAAATGTATTTACCATTTTTTTGAAAAATAAGGGGAAAAACCCAAAGATGAAAAATAACCCAAAGTAACTTTTTAGATCAAAGTTTTTTTTAAAATGACTTGATAAAATATAAAGCAATATATTTTATTTTCAAGAATGGAAAGAAAAGGGAAACAGTTTGTCAGAGACATTGTACACTTACTGAAAAAGATTCTTAATCTCAATGAAGTGGAGACAGTTTTAGGAACGATTGCAAAATACAGTTTTGAATACAATGCACGCGAAACCTCTCCATCATCATGGGGGGAGGGGATTTATGAAAAAAATTTTATTCTTGACAATTTTTACTTGCTGACTGCAAGCCTTTGTTTAATACAAAACCAAAAAGAAAAAAAAAAAGTTGCGGAGAAAAGGGAAATTTTGAGAAAACGTTATGCAAAGGGCAAGGCTTTTGGGCTAGAAAACTCGACTTGAAGTAGACGAACACTATGGCAAACCAAAAACACTACAAAAAGGTTAGGCTGTATGAACTGCAAGGGAAAATAAACCAAAATTTACCCGACTAATTTTTTTTGCAAAAAAAAAAAGTTCAAAACTAAAAGTGTAAACGTACAGTGAAATTTTTTATTAAACATTTCTTTTTCTACTGCCCTAGTCAAAAAATTTGGGGAAAAATAAGAAATATAAATTTCATCAAAATCGATAAATCTCTAAAATGTCGTTAACTACGTTCTCTTTGGAGTCCACAGAGACATATAGGAAACGGGTAAAAAAATCGATAACCACTTTAATTTTATAGGAAAAAGCCTTAGCATTGCACGAAAATAAAAAATTGAGGCTTTAAAAATGATTTTCGACAACAGTAGAACGAAAGCGTTATTTTTTAAAACGCAAAAAGTAAAAAGTGCAGAGTTCAGAAACCTGCGTTGTAAAAACACGGAACCTGGAGAGAATTCCCCCCGGAAAAAAAAAAATGAAGAAAAAAAAAAAAAAATAAAAAGAACCACTGGGTACCCTCAGTAGCGCTCAGGCACTGGTTTAGTGTTTTCCGTTTGTTTTGGGCCTTTTGTCCTGTATGTCATGTATAAATTGCTCTTAATAACACGGTCCTTGCTAAACCCTTTTATTTCCCAGAGCGTAGGCTGACAACCAATTACGTATACACAACCACCTCAGCTGCACGAAGCCACACAGGGTCAGCCACCCAAGCTCACACACACACACACACACACACACACCCCCACACACACACAACACCACACACACACCCCAAAACCCCCCCAAAACACCACGTAGGCGCGTTCTCACCCAAAATTCGCACGCACGCACGCACCACACAAACACACACCACAACACCACAAACACACACACACACACCCCCAAAACACACACATTATTATTGGCTTTTTGGCTTCCTCTTCCCCCCCGTAGCCCCCTTTTCCATAAGGGACACTTTGGGGAATACCCAATTTCCGAATCTTTGGTTTACCCAAATCTTTGTCTCCTGTGCATGTTTTTCACCTTCCTAGGGCGCCTTGCATCCTTTTCCCCGTTTTTCTTCAGGGATGACTACCGGGGGGGCTACGGTTCGGAGTCACAGTACGGGGGCTGAACTTAATTTTTTTCTAATAACCCCCCAAATACATTCCTTACCCGCCAACTTTTGAACGTTTTGATGTAATTTCTGAAGCGTCTATTAGCATTTCTTTCGTCTTTTTTTCCATTGTCTGTCGTCGTCTGTCGCTGTCTGTCTGCTCTCTCTCTCTCTCTCTCTCCTCTCCTCCCCCCTCTCTCTCCCCTTTCTCCTTCCCCCCCACCCTCCTCTTTTTTTCTTCCCCACCCTTGACTCCCTTCCCCGCCCCCACCCCCCCATTTCCATTTGGCACCCTTCCCCTGTGGGGGTGGCCCAAAACCGAGTACATAAAATTTCCCAGTTTCTTCTCTCCTCCTCTCTCTCTCTTTCTCTCTCTTTTTGGCTAAACTGAAAAAAAGAAAATAAAAACTTTTGTTTTGTTTTTGTTAAAAGTTCATTTACAAAAACACACATTAACGAGGAAATGCCAATAAAAACGGGGGGGGGTTTGGAAAATTCCGCCGGGGGGGGTACGGATGGGGGGTAAAAAGGCGGGGGGGGGGGGGGGAAAGCCGGGGGGGGGGGTGGGGGGGGGGCCTTGGGTTTAAAAAAAAAAATTTGGGGCCCTTTGTCCAAATGGGGGGGCCCCCCCGGGGGGTGTAAAAAGGGGGGGGGGGGTGTTTTTGTTGTTTGATGTTTTTGGGAAAATTTTGTGATGTTTTGGGGGATTTAAATTTGAAAAAGTAAATTTTAAGGTTGGGATTTTGATGGGGAAAAATTGAAGTCATTTTTTTTGGGTTTTTTTTTTTTTTTGGAGGTAAACCCCCTTTAACCCTAAAATTTTTTTGTCCCTTTAAAAAATTAAAATAAAAAAAAGTCACTTTTGTTTTTACTTTGAACGTTTTGCCTTTTTTCCCCTTCCTTTAGACCAATTTCTTTGCTTGCCCGGTTCCTTTTTTATTTTATTTTTCCCCCTTCCGCCCCGTTTTCTTCCAGTAAAAATTGGATGGGCGTTGTGATGAGGATGTTGGGTGGAAAAACTTGCACTTCTACTAAAAGATTTTAAGGCCAGGGGTAATGTTTCTGGGTTTGTTTGTGTGGTACCTTGGCAATGATGTAAATGGGCCTAGCCTGGATAGACTTGAGTTTTTCTCATTTTATGCCTTTGATCGTGCACAGCTCTTTCATGATAGATTCTGTCACAGATTTAAAAAGTTTTTTTAAGCTCACAACCGCAAAATGGGATCACGTAGTGTGCTGAAGCTTGACTTTTTGGCTCGCGGTGTCGGAAGCTGTTCAGAAAACGGGGAGTTTTTTAGGTGGAAGTGGCGGCACACTTGCGCCGCACCTCTTTGCACAAACTCCCCCTTCCAGCCCGTTTTTTTTTTCTTCGCCTTGTCTTGTTTTTCAAAACTCGTCCACGTCTTTTCCCTGGGGGGCCTTTTTTATCATTATAGCGGATCCAAAAAAACTTAATGGGGAAAAAGTTGTTTGCACCTCCGCCATCTTTGGGCCCGGGGCCTAGAGGATTAGAAACGGGCATCTCCTCTTTTGTTTTGCTTTTTAATCAAAACGTATTACTTTCCCTTAGGAAATTTTGTAACTAAGATGAAGACAGTTCACGTAAAATAAGGGTTCTATCATAGGCTCAGACATTTGTTTGACTCAAAAAACTCGAATAAAGAAAAACAAACTAGAATTGCCACAGACTTAATCAAATTTGATGTTAATTAGAAACGGGAGGTTTTTCCAATTGTTAAAAATCAGGCAGGCTTGAGGGGGCGAAATCTACACGACAGTCAAGCGAGGGGGGTTTGACCCCAAAAACCCCCAAACAAACGAAAAGTAAAAAAACTTTATAGATTGTTTTAAGGTTTACGGATGAAAAATGCCCAATTAATTTTGATAGCGAGAAGAAACACAAACACATGATCATGAGGAAGAAGGAGGCCAATGAATCAAGTTAAAGAACTGCTTTATTCTGTTAAATGCCAAAGACATTTTTGGGAAACGGTTAAGAAAAATTTTCCGTAAAAAAAACCAACCACAAAAAACCATTAATCAGTGGTTTGGTCATTTTAAGATAGTATTTAGACGAGAAACACTGATTTTCCCCGGATACAGTAGAGGATGGGGATGAGATAAGACAGACCAATTTAGGGACGAATAAGGTAGCAAATTAGAAAGCTAAGAATGGTAAACGGCTGGACCTGAGATTTAATTGGGGAGTTCTTTAAAAAAAAAATGCAGGAAGCCCCTGTTAAAGTGTTTAGTTAAATGATTTAACCATTTTGTCAATAATGACATTTTTCCAGAGTTGGGGCTAAGCAACTTTAACCGATTTTAAAGAAAGGCAAGTCAATACAGAACAACAAGAGGTATATCAGTGTAATTAAGTAGTAACATGGGAAATCAAAAAACATAACTGGCGAACATCAAGCAAAATTTAAAAAAGGACTACTGCAATTATCTAATTTATA
The DNA here is from genome assembly GCA_018398815.1 of Conus ventricosus. Taxonomy (NCBI): domain Eukaryota; kingdom Metazoa; phylum Mollusca; class Gastropoda; order Neogastropoda; family Conidae; genus Conus; species Conus ventricosus. Next base: position 46,121,570 of record CM031628.1, on the reverse strand, counting down.
TTGTTACTGCCCTTCGAAACAATTTGAAAGAACAAAAGTTATACTTGCATTTGGATTTTGGAAAAAGCTTTTACTCCATTTTTAAAAAATTTTCTATGGCCTGTTTTGCTAAAAAAAAAAATTATACGTCATTAAGAGTACGTATAGAGACGTAAAGTCTGGGTAAGAAGCGGGGGGGAAAATTTTCAGAGTTGGAATTTCACAAGAGGGTAAAAAAAAGGTGATGTTTGCATCCGTTCTCTTTTCTTGTTCTCAACGAATTGCACTGGAAATTTATAAAAATGGTATACATGGTGTGTCCTTTGTTTGTAAATTGTTTCATATTACTTTTGTTTATGTTTATCTGAATGTCAATATCAGTTGTTGGTCTACAAAGACGCTGAATAGTTTTTTATGCAGCGCAATGAGATGGTCAAAAGTGAATATGGAGAAAACAAATATTATTTTTTTTCGCAAGGGGGGAATCTGGCAACAGAACAATAGATTTTGGAAAATAAGACAGTAAAATAGTACAGATAAAAGTTCTGGGGATATTCTTTTTAACCGGTTCAGTTTTACATATGCTGTGGAGACTTAGCAACATAGCAAAAAAAGCTGGCTAATAATACTTCAAGTAATGTATAAACTTGACTGAGTTTGCTATTAAATTTAAAGTTATTTGATTATAATTCAGTCAATTTTACAGTTGGGCTGAAAAAATGGGGGTTTGAAAGCAGCAATTTTATTGAAAAATACTTTGTTTTCCATGAAAGCTTTCAACTCGCAGTCGTCCTCTGAATGATTTGTTTATGGGAACTTGGGGGATATCCCTTTTTTTTAAACTCGTACGTTAAAGAGTCAGTTACTGGCTAAAACTGCAAAGATGGAAAATTTCCATCCATTTAAAGGAAAAAGTTTATATGATCTTGACATTAATGGGCCCCAAAAAGTTCGTGTGCATATATTCTTATGGTTTTTTCTTTTGTATGGATAATAAAAAGGTGTCGGGAAAATAAAAGCCTTTATGAAATGCTTCAAACAAAGATCACGACTGTAAGGGGGCACGACTGGGATAATAAAAGCACGCCGTATCCCATTGTGAATATAGGGGATTTTTAGGGGACAAACTTGTGGGAAACCCAAAGTTGAAATTTTGTGAATAGTTATGTTTAAAAATGCCTACAAAACTTTGATTTGGTTTGGGCAATATGCAACCACCGATTTAGGAAGTGAAAAAACAGATAAAGTCCCTGTGTCGCTTGGTAGTTTCTAAGGAAATGCCATCATAACATTTTTTGTTGCCATGTTCTTTATGATTTGGGGGAAAAAAGATATACTCAGCCCAAATTAGAATGACCCTGTCTTTCAGGTTAACCCCTATGGCTTTAAAAAGAGAGTTTTATTATCAATGTGCACATTCACTTACCAAAAACTTTAAAACGTTTTGTACGCTTTAACATAAAAAGGAATTGAGGACAGATACCAATGAAATTTTGTTTCGTGGCTTTACTTTGTTCGTTTGGGCATACAAATGTTTTTTGACCAGGGGCTAGTGTGTATGTTGTGTGTGGGGGTTTTTGTGTGTGTGTGTGTGTGTGTGTGTGTGTGTGTGTGTTGGTGTTGTTGAGAGAAGGGGAGAGAAGAGAGAGAAAAGAGAGAGAGGGAGAAGGAGAGAGAGAGAGAGAGAGAACGAAACTTGACCACAGTCTCTATTTTTTCCCAAAAATACAGGCACTTGGGGCCAGGGTTTATTTTTCTTTCAAATTTACTGTCTTCTTCCGACCTGCCGCCTTTTTTAAACTGTGAAGTGGCAGCGTTTTAAACTGGATGTTGTCGTGTGTTGTGTGTTGTGTGTGTGTTTTGTGTGTGTGTTGTGTGGTTTTGGGGGTGTTGTGCAGCAGGCAGCTCAGACGGACGACCCACAACAGAAAATAGTTTAAAATAGATAAAAGATAGATAGTAGGTGGGGGTAGGTAGGCAGATAGGTTTATTTTTCTTCAAGTCGGGTTTTATTTTATTCTACTTTTTTTTTTTTTTGTTTTTTTTTTTTTTAAAATTAAAAATTTTTTTTTTTTTTTTTTTTTTTATTTTTAAATTTAGGGTTTTTTTTAATTTTTGAAGTTTATTTTTTTATTTTTTTTTTTAAAAATTTTTTAATCCATTTGTGATTTTTGGTTTAAAAAAAGGGGTATATAAAAATTTTTTTTTGGAATTTTGTATTTTTTTTAATTTTAAATTTTTTAAGGGGATTTTTAATTTTTTTTTTTTGAAAAGTTTTTTTTTGTTTGCCCCCCCCTTTTTTTTCCGAGTACATAAAATTCCGAGTTTCTCTCTCTCTCTCTCTCTCTTCTCTCTCTCTCTCTGGCTAAACTGAAAGAAAGAAAATAATTCGTTTTGTTTTGTTTTATGTTATGTTCTATTTACATAAGCAGCACATTAACAGAGTGAAAGTGCCAATACACCACACATTAGAACCTTAACAAACCCAGACACTTTGTATCAAACGCCAATACACTTAAATCAGCAAAAATATGTCCATTTGAGAGAACATACAGACATTGCATGGTGTGTAAGAGACTGGTTGGAGAAAAAAAAAAAAAAAAGAAAAAAAAGAAAAAAAAAGAAAGTAGTGGAAATTGTTTTCATTTTTTTTCGCTTTTTTTTTTTTTTTTTTTTTGGCAGATGAAGAGGACAATGTGAAGCACCAAAAAAATGAAGAGGTGGATTTCGGCCTTAGGGAAAAAAAAAAATAAAAAATAAAAAAAAATGTCACCACCTTAGGTGCTCCTTTGATCCGATAACTGATGCCACAAAAAAAAAAAAAAAAAAAAAAAAAAAAAAAAAAAAAAAAAAAAACAATTCACGTTTAGCATCCAATTCAGCATCTTCTACTGCAGTTGCCTGACTCACAACAATGTGTGATGATGGGTGTTTCACTTTGATTTGTTTGACTGCTTTTGTGAAATCTTTGCTGACTGTTTCTGCGTCCTTCGATTTCAAATCATTGATACCACAGTGAATTACTATAGCGTCTGGTATTTCTGAGTCGTTTGTTGAATCAAGTAGTTGAAGACTCAGTTTTTGTGTGGCATATGTTTTCTGTCGTTTGGAGGTAAACCCATATGAACGGCCTAGTCTTTTCATTTGTACACCTTTCAGTATAGAATCAGAGTGTAAGATCACTGAAGGAAAGTCATTGTTCTTTTTCGTATTGGAGTCTTTGGATGACGTTTTGCTTTTCGCGTCATTTGCCTTTATGACGTCAGATTTTCTTTTCTTGTCTTCCAGTGTTCCTTTTTTATTTATTTGCCCCTTCACGCCCGTTTTCTTCACAAGTACATTGGATGGCGATGGTGATGAGGATGTTGGAGTGGAACTTGCTACTTCTACGTAAGATTTAAGGCCAGGGGTAATGATCTGGGTTCTGTTTGTGTGGTAGCCATGGCAACTGATGTTACTGGCCTAGCCTGGATAGACTTGAGTTTTTCTATTTCATGCCTTTGATCGTGCACAGCTCTTTCTAGTGATAGTATTCTGTCACAGAGTTTCAATATAGTATTTTTAAGCTCACTAACCGCACTGGTGATCACTGTAGTGTCGCTGAAGCTTGACGTGTTTGGTCTCGCGGTGTCGGAATGCTGTTCAGAAGCGGCAGTTGAGGTGGAAGTGGCGGCATCACTTGCGCCGTCACCTGCTTTGCCACAAACATCCCCAGTTCCTGAGCCAGTTTTTTTCTCTTCGTCATTGTCTTGTTTTTCAAAGACTCGTCCACGTCTTTTCCCTGGGGCCTTTCTAGTCATTATAGCGGATGCGCAATAAAAACGTTCACATGGAGAAAAAGTTGTTTGCACTCTCCGCCATCTTGGTCACGTGTCCTAGACGGATTAGAATCGGATCATCTGCCTCTTTTGTTTTGCTTTAATAATCAAACACGTATTACTTCCATTAGGAATTCTGTAACTAAGAGTGAAGACATGTTCATCGTAAATATAGACGGGTTCTATCATAGGCTCAGACATTTGTTTGACTCAATAAACTCGAATAAAGTAAAAACAGATCTAGAAGTTGCCACAGACTTAATCAATGTTGATGTTAACTTAGAAACAGGTAGGTTTAACCAGATTGTTAAAGATCAGGCAGGACATATGAGGAGGCGAATATCAGTACACGAGCAGTCAAGCGAGGGATGGTTTGACCACACGAATGCACATCAAACAAACGAAAAGTGAAAAGACTTCATAGATTGTTTAAGCGTTCACTGGATGAAAAATGACCGAATTAGATTTTGTATAGCGAGAAGAGAACACAAACACATGATCATGAGGAAGAAGGAGGTACGCAATGAATCAATGTTAAAGGAACTGCTTGATTCTGTTAAATGCCAGAAGACATTTTTGGGAAACGGTTAAGAAATTCTCTCGTAAAAAAAAAACGCAACCACAAAATATATCCATTAATCAGTGGTTTGGTCATTTTAAGATAGTATTAGACAGAGAAACACATGATTTTCCCGATTATGATACAGTAGAGGATGGTGATGAGATATATGACAGACCAATATCTAGGGACGAGATAATGGTAGCAATTAGAAAGCTGAAGAATGGTAAATCGGCTGGACCTGATGATTTAATTGGAGAGTTCTTTAAAAAAAAAATGCAGGAGAGCCAGTGTTAATGTGTTTAGTTAAATGATTTAACCATTTGTTCAATAATGACATTTATCCAGATGATTGGACTAAGTCAACTATTATACCGATTTTAAAGAAAGGCGAAGTCAATAACATGAACAACTACAGAGGTATATCATTGTGTAATATAAGTAGTAACAGTGGGTAAATCTAAATAACATAACTGGCGAACATCAAGCAAGATTTAAGAAGGACTACTGTACAATATATCATATATTTATATTGTTAGCTGCCATTCAGAAACAATTTGCAAAGAATCAAAAGTTATACGTTGCATTTGTAGATTTTGGAAAAGCTTTTTACTCCATTTCTAAAAATTTGCTATGGCCTGTTTTGCTAAAAAAAAATAATTATACAGATGCATTAAGAGTACGTATAGAGACGTAAAGTCTGGGCTAAGAAGCGGGGGGAAATTGTCAGATGTTGTGAATTGCACAAGAGGAGTAAAGCAAGGTGATGTTTGCAGTCCGATTCTCTTTTCGTTGTTCGTCAACGAACTTGCACTGGAAATTATAGAAAATGGTATACATGGTGTGTCCTTTGATTTGATAGAATTGTTCATATTACTTTTTGTTGATGATGTTATCTGAATGTCAATATCAGTTGTTGGTCTACAAAGACAGCTGAATAGTTTGTATGCAGCTGCAATGAGACTGGTGCTAAAAGTGAATATGGAGAAAACAAATATTATTGTTTTTCGCAAGGGTGGGAATCTGGCTAGACATGAACAATAGATGTATGGAAATAAGACAGTAAAAGTAGTACACGTATATAAGTATCTGGGTATATTCTTTTCAACCAGGTTCAGTTTTACATATGCATGTGGAGACTTAGCTAACATAGCAAAAAGAGCTGGTCTAATAATACTTCAAGTAATGTATAAGCTTGACTGTAGTTTGCATATTATATTAAAGTTATTTGATTCATAAGTTCAGTCAATTTTACAGTATGGGGCTGAAATATGGGCGTTCGAAAGCAGCAATGTTATTGAAAAGCTACATTTGTTTGCCATGAAACGCTTTTCAAACATCGACAGTCGTCCTCTGAATGATTTGTTATATGGAGAACTTGGGAGATATCCCATTTATTTAAACTCGTACGTTAAATGAGTCAGTTACTGGCTAAAACTGACAAAGATGGAAAATTACACATTACCATTTAAAGCGTATAAGTGTTATATGATCTTGACATTAATGGGCCACAAATGTTCGTAAGTGCATATATTCTTATGGTTTTGCTTTTGTATGGGATAATAAAGGTGTCGGAAAATATAATAGCCTTTATGAAATGCTTCAAACAAAGAATCATCGACTGTAGGTGGCACGACTGGCATAATAACATGCACGCCAGTATCCGATTTGCTGAATATAGGGCATTTCAGGCGACAAATCTTGTGGAACCATATGTTGAAATTGATGTGAATAGTTATGTTAAAAGTGCTCTTACAAAACTTAGATTTGGTGTGTCAGATATAGCATCCACCGATTTAGGTACAGTGAAAAAGCAGATAAAGTCATGTGTCGCTTGTGTCATGTTTCTAAGGAAGATGCCATTCATATCATTCTTTGTTGCCATGTTCTTCATGATTTGAGAATAAGATATACTCAGCCCAAGTATTAGAATGATCCATGTCATTTCAGGTTTAACTCACCTATGGCATGTAGAAATGAGAGTGTATTATCTAATGTAGCACTATTCACTTACAAAGCTTTAAAACGTTTGTGTACTGCTTCAACATAAAAAGGACTATTGATGGACCAGATACCAATGAAATTTTTGTTTCGTGATGCTTTACTTTGTTCTGTTTAGGGCATGACAAATGTTTTATGACCAGTGTCTATGTGTGTATGTATTGTGTGTGTGTGTGTTGTGTGTGTGTGTGTGTGTGTGTGTGTGTGTGTGGTGTGTGTGTGTGTGTGTGTGAGAGAGAGAGAGAGAGAGAGAGAGAGAGGAGAGAGAGAGAGAGAGAGAGAGAGAGAGAGAGAGAACGAAACTTGACCTACATGTCTCTATTTTCCAGAAAGTACAGGCACTGTGGCCCAGGGTTTTATTGTCATTTCTATAATTTACTGTCTTCTTCCGACCTGCCAGCCTTTCAAGCCTGTGAAGTGGCAGCGTTTTAAAGCTGGATGTTGTCGTGTGTGTGTGTGTGTGTGTGTGTGTGTGTGTGTGTGTGTGTGTGTGTGTGTGTGTGTGTGTGTGTGCAGACAGGCAGACTGACAGACGGACTGACCGACAGACAGATAATAGATAGATAGATAGATAGATAGATAGATAGATAGGTAGGTGGGTAGGTAGGCAGATAGGTGTTATTTTGACTTCAAGTCGTGGTTCATTATATTCTACTTTTTTATTGTTTTGTTTTTGTTTCTTGTTCACTCTGGGCACAGCAACTTACAAATTTGCTTTCCTTTTATATTTCTCCAGATTTTCATTGAAGATCTCGTCAGGGTTTTTTTTACATTTCTGCAAGTTTACTCCGGCTTTCTGTTGCCACTGTGTTCTTTGGATCGAATCCCAATTCTTCGTTTCCATCGCATTCCTGATCGATCTCTTCGATCAGGTCTTCAAACACGGACAAGTCGTCATCATCAACACGATCTTTGGTCCTGGCTTCCTGTGAATCGCTCTTGTCATGATCTAGTTCGAAGTCATCCGCTTAGACCCTTTTCTCTAGAGGTCCATCTATTTCACTGGAGTTTGCATTTTGTTGAGAGAGGTTATCTCTCTTTTGGACTACCGCACCCCGCTGAGTCTGGTGTCTGGTCTCTCTTCTGTGATGGGGTGTTCCCTCTCAGATTACTTTTCTTTTCAACAACGCTAAAAGTTGGTATAGTGCTTCTTAAGCGTGTCCCCTTTCAACCTTAGGAATGCTGAATAACGATCCGATCTTTTCGTCTTTTAAACCGCGTTCCCTCCCTCAACAACTCCTTGTCACTATCGTCTGCCAGGTCGGTCGTTTTGAACGTTCCATATTTTGCGGTTGTCTAATTTCCAATTCAAACTTCCAAGATCAAGTTGACCTGAACATGAGAAAAACTAAGTCCGTATGGTTCATAAACTGATCTTACCCTCTTGACCACGGATGAGCAAAATACAGAATAGTTCAATGAAGCGCAGTGAGGCAGGGCGTGTTTCAATGAAACACAGTGAGGCAGGCGGGGTTTCAATGAAACACAGTGAGGGCAGGGCGTGTTTCAATGAAACACAGTGAGGACAGGCGTGTTTCAATGAAACACCAGTGAGGGCAGGCGTGTTTCAATGAAACACAGTAAGGGCAGGGCGTGTTCCCAAAGAAACACAGGAGGGCAGGGCGTGTTTCAAGAACACAGTAAGGCAGGTCGTTTTTTCAATGAACACAGTGAGGACAAGGCGTGTTTCAATGAAACACAGTAAGGGCAGGGCGTGTTTTTAATGAAACACAGTGAGGACGGGCGTGTTTTCAATGAAGCACAATGAGGACAGGGCGTGTTTCAATGAAACACAGTGAGGACAGGGCGTGTTTTAATGAAGCACAGTGAGGGCAGGGCGTGTTTCAATGAAACACAGTGAGGACAGGGGTGTTTCAATGAAACACAGTTAGGACAGGGCGTGTTTCAATGAAACCAGTGAGGGCAGGGGGTGTTTCAATGAAACCCCAGTGAGGGCAGGGCGTGTTTTTAATGAAACACAGTGAGGAAAAGGCGTGTTTCAATGAAACACAGTGAGGTCAGGGCGTGTTTCAATGAAACAAAAGTGAGGGCAGGCGTGTTTCAATGAAACACAGTGAGGGCAGGGCGTGTTTCAATGAAACACAGTTGAAGGCAGGGCGTGTTTCAATGAGCACAGTGAGGGCAGGGCCGTTCACCGGAAGCTGACAGGGGATGACGATTACGGAGCCTGCGCATCTCATCAATCCACGTTTGCGGTAAACAATGTAAATTCTAATGAGTAATAGACGAACAGACCAGACCAGACAGGCAGGGAGACAGACAAACAGACAGACGGCAGGGAGGAAAGCAGTCAGACAGAAGAACAGGCAGGCAGACATACAGGCAGACCGACAGACAAACAAACAGACAGGCAGGCAGGCAGGCATGCAGGCAGACAAAAACAGGGAACAGGAAGACAGGCAGGCAGACATACAGGCAGGCAGGCAGGCAGGCAGGCAGACAGACAGACAGACAGACAACATGCAGACAAACAGGCAGGCGGGCAGGCAGGAAGGCAGCAGACAGACAGACAAACATGCAGACAAACAGGCAGGGAGCAGGCAGGGAGGGAGGGAGGCAAAACATGCAGACACACAGGCAGACATACAAGCAGACATACAGGGAGACAAGCAGACAGGGAGGCAGGCAGGCAGGCAGGCAGAAGACAGCAGGGAGACAAACAGAACAGGCAGGGAGGCAGGCAGACAAACAGACAGACAGGCAGGCAGGGAGGGAGACAGACAGGACGAACGGCAGCGAGACAGACACAATGAAAGGGCTGGGTCCAAACTCTCAGCGACAAAGTGGTCAGTACGCTGTGCAGACAGAGACGTTAACGAAACCCCCACCGTCGCTGAAACGCTTGCAAAAATGTCGCAGTGTCTGTCCTCTATGCTACTTCCCAACTCCCCTCAACCCCCCTCCCCCCCCCCCTCCACCCCATCCCGTACACCCACACCCCTCCCTCCCCCCAGCACCCTTCCCACCCAGCCCCCCCCAGTCTCCTCCACTGACATTCCGCCTATGCTTTCCCCTCTGTCTGGCCAACCCCTGATCCCATTCCCCACCCCCCTCCACCCCCACCCTCTCACACCCCCTTGTGTATAGCGCGTTGAGAACTGCCTGGCTAAAATGTTCTTCCTCAGTTGCTGATAGTAGTGGGGCAGTTAAGGTGGTAAATTATCAGTGAATCATGCACTTCATAGTAGAAGCATTCCCATTTGGCATGGGGGTTTACCTAGACCCTTTCTGAATGATATGAGAGAGGGAAACACAAGGGGGCGTGACCTCTGGAGGGCGTGGCCCATTCATTTAATTAGGTCAGTGTGTCATGTTCTTTCTTTTTCGTTTTTTGTGCACAAAACAATGGATTCTTGCAACAAAAAAACTGCTTCAGAATAACCCTGAGTATGTATTTGATGAGACATATGAAGACAAGCCTATATTGAAGCTAACTTGTAAGACTCAAATAAAGTAGGTCTTTTAAAAAGTAGGTCAAAGTCCTTAAAACTTATTGTTTTTATTTTTTACATTTTTTTTTGGCTCCAAGTAGTTTGCAAAGTTCAAACTAACAGTGATTACCTTTATAGCGAAAAAATGATGTAAACTTTTTTTTGAAAATAAAAAACAAGCATTTTGACTCTCTAAAAACAAGTAGGTCAAGTATTCTTGACTACTTTAATGGCTTATCTTTACATGTTTTGGTATCAGATTTGACCAATTCGGCTGCTTCTAGAAGGGAAAGAGGGGGTTTCAAGTACTTGATTGTCTCTATACCTATTGCATAAGGTGACAGACTTTTGGTTGCCTTTTTATATCGCAAGAGTTGACCTATTTAGGCCTCATTTTGCTATCAATTATACAAAGTGGTTTGTTACATATGTCATATAACACTAAAGCACCATATATTCCGATGAACATTAAAGGGAACAGTTTGTGAATTGTCAGTGCCAGCAAATCACATAAATCACACACACCACACACACACAACACACAACACACAACCACACACACACACACACACACACACACCTTTTTCTTCTAAAGAAGAAAGTTTGCTTTACCTCACGTCACATTCAAATCAGCTAAACTTGGGTCTGGTTAAAAACAGTCTCCCACAAGCGCACAGGGCGGTACATTGCAGGTTGGCCTTCACACATTTGCAACGTCCTTTGCAGCCTTGCTGGCATCCACAGTGAACCAGTTCAAGACATGAACCCTGTCCCTGCTGAAGAGTTGTCCACACGGGCTGCCACATTTCCCCCTCTTTTTTCCAACCCCGTCTGCAGGAGATGGGAGCACAGGTTGTTTTGCTAGACACTGACCCCAGACATATCCAGCTTGGTAGATAGCAGGGAGAAGATGTTGTCTAAGAGCTGCTGAAGTTGGGGGAGGTTCAGAGCCTTCTTTGCTGGGCAAACAGTTTCTTCCTAGCCTGGAAACTTTATGGAGTGCACCCCTACGTTCGTACATGAGTACAACAAACCTCTCGAGGTTTCCAACAAAGCATCTGTCAGTGAACATGGTCTGTCCACGATGGCCAAGAAGGAGTCTGTCACTTCAGGAAAGATAGTCCATGTATTCCACGCTGTTGTCTTGCCCCTGCTGCTGAAAAAAGACACTGTGTCACATCCAGTAAAGGCATGAAGTGCTGGAAGGGCCTACGATTTTCTTGGTCCAAGCTGTCTGGCTATCTGATGAGCTGGACATATTTAAAGTGTTTTCCAGTGCCCAGAGCTAACCAGATTTCTTGTGCAGCAGTGACCTGGAAATTAGCTACTGCAAGGACAAAAAAACATCTGTGTCCGGGGTTTCGTACTAAGACCTTGCCCAAACCCCCTGCACACAATCTGCAAGGTGAAGTAAGTCCTAGTATCAGCCTACTCGTGTGTGCAGGCTTGCAGACAACTTGTTTGTTTGTTAGCAGGGATGCAGAGCACCTTCTCATCACAGGTAATTACCACCACCTTCCCCTGCGTGTTGACGTTTCAATCGTTCTTTCAGCGATTACTGAAACAGTTCTGCTTTGTTGTCATCCACCTGGAGAAAACTGTGCCAGTTACCAGGTAGCAGTGCGGTTGGCAAAACTCTTCTCCGAACACCAACATCCCTGTGCTGTCTTGCACCTCCCTTCAGACTGCTAGAGTTGTACACGTCAAAAACGACGTCAACTCTTGATGTCGATTCCAGATTCTTTAAGACGTAGGGCACAAACATGTTGTCAACATACTCCTGCAATGTTTATTTAGTTTGGGCGCCCAGCATCTGACCACTGCAGCTCCGTCAAGCAATTTTGCGTCAACTTAGGGGGAGACAGAGGGATCAGAACAGCTTCAGCATCCAGCAGACACCAGCCTCTTCCAAAAGGATCTTCCGTTTTTAATGATGTCAGTAATGTTGTCAAACACATCAGGTGGAATATCAGCCATGGTTTGGGAAAATCTTCATGTGTATCTTCCATGTCCTCGTTTAGTGCCGGAATCGTCAAAAGCCTTACTTCGAGTTAAAGTCGCAAGTAGATCTGCTTTAGATCCTGTTCTCAGTTGACCAATCTTGAGGTGATGGCGGCCATGGGTGGTTTTCATGCCTAAAGAACTCTTCAGATTTTTCCCTTTCGGAACTGGCATGCGATGTAGAGCTTAGAAAACAGAGAACAGTCATTTTCAACATTGCCAGATTACTCTTCACACTGGACGGCAGTCTGCAAACTTGGTTTGAGAACAAGGGGGAAACCGTTTCTTTTGATGGGGTTTAGAAAGTGGCTTAATTCTCTTTTCAAAGCGCTCTTCGATGAATGTTTCATACTGTTCCTGATGGAAACTGCCATCACACTAGCCGGAATAGAAGTAGAAATGTCATGCCAAAGACAGGGGCTGTTTGGGGAGATCTCGGAAGCTTTCATATGAGCCACAACCTCAGCAAGTGCAATAGCATGTGCTGTTGATCTGTTTGTTGTTTCTTTGATTTTGTGCCTGGTTTGCTGGTACACGTCTGTAGAAGGCAGACAGGCATTTAATGTGATAATGACAATCCATTGCCACCATGTCTTTGACAGCAAGTTTTGTGAGTAGCTCTTGATCGTTCGTTGCTGAGCATGTGCACGAACTTTATCATCCAGGGGCAAAGTAAGAGCTCGATGAAGCCCTGCTGCACCGGGAGATCCATTTGCAGAAAAAGCATGTTGGTCCTGTGCCCATCTCATCTGTCTCACAGCTAGATTCATCTGCAAGTTTTTACAGGACTGGTTTATCACTTGCTGGCTTTCTTTTCCTGTTTAAAACAGTATCGCTATTTTTGCACAGCAAGTTTGTTCCAAAAAGCTTTGTGCTTCCTCAAGGTCTCCCTCAAAACCGTTCCTTCATCCAGTTTAGACAAGGGAATAGAAAGTGGGGACTCGCCCTACTCCTGAAAAGCTGTCAAATTGTAAGCAACGTAGGTATTACCCTGCTCCATCTCCTCTTGCTCCCTTTGCTGGGCATATCAGAGGTACTTTGCTTTAAATGGGTTCTGGCACAGAGCGCACAGATTTCCAGTCAACTGTCAAGTCCCTCAATTCTTCAGAGGAAAATGGTACAATGGGGTCGTTTATCCTCTTATAGTCACGAGACATCCCACTTTCTGACTGCCTACAGACTCAGAACTGCAACAAAGACAAAAAAAAACCTGGTTTTGACGCAATGGATGACCATACAATTTGCACTGATCAGTTTTGATTCTGCTATAATGACAACAAAATTAGCAAGTTCACAGAACTGATTTTTATTTTTTGTTTTATTATTTGAGCATTTATCATCAATTTCAATTAAAATTCATGTTGATACGAGCTTATTAATTGATATTGTTCTTGTAAATAAGAAACTGTGGGATTTGTGATCAAACAGACACTGGCAGTAATATACAAAAAAAAAACCCCCAAAAAACCCAAGAATCGCTTTGGAATTCTGGCTGAATGCAGTCTTTATCTTAGAAGAACAACGTGAATATTTCTAATATCTAAAAACCGATTTTTAATCATTAAAAATTAAAATGGAAATAAAACTGGTTAAAAATAATGTATGTAAAACTCACCAGCTGTGAAAAGGTTGTTTAGTCACATTCAGATAGCGCATTATGCTGAAAGCCGCCCCCAAAAGCACTGAAACTTGATTTTACAAAAGACATCAAAATAGTACACTAAGAATGAAACAAAGCCGTTCCCACGCGTGATGGCCACGACCGGTGATTTCATTTTTTTGCACCCCCCTAGGAATATTTGCAACCATATCAGTCTCATATGTTTTTTCCTGATTCAAGTAATGTACACAGACATTTTTTGTTCTTTAATTTTATTTGATATTCACTGTTTCAAACGTTATTTAAAAGGAAGAAACTTTAAAAGAACACAAAGTGAAAACGTGTTAATTTTCACGTGGTTGACTCATCTAACTATACACCGCTAGCAGCGATGACAGATCTGGAGCAGGCGGAGTTTTGCTCCATGACCTTGGCAGCGGGATGCCCTTTGGGTGGTGCTATGGTGTTCTGATTGTGTCAAAAATTCAGTTATTGAAAACTTTGATCGATCACTGCTCCTAACACAGGGGGCTGTGATCGTGTTTTCCCTCTCCAGACATAAACGCATGGTTCATAGTATTATTGTGCAAGGAAAATGTTTCTACTAAAAAAAAGCAAGGTCATAAATCTTACCCCCTCCACTATAGTATTCCCCACACGTAGCAACTTGAAAGGCTCAATTCTTTGGACAGCTCACATGGTAGAGCGCCGGAATAGCTTTAGCTGACAGAGCACAAGACTCGTGATCCTGAAATATCCTGAGGTCGGGGTTCGAATCTCCCCAGGCCGTTTCAATAGAGGGGGGGGGTGGGGGTGGGGGGGATTTGTCCGTCGGTTTTTGAACATTCGTTTGGACTCCATTTCCCAAGAAAAAAAAAAAAGTCCTTCAAATGAGTCCTTCAAAATCCCTTCCGTGTGAACGCATGTACAACATCTTGCACACGTCAAATCCCTTAATCAAGAAGGGTAATTTTGGTCATTTTGGCCGTTGGCATGGATGAAACATTTATACACATTACAGGCCATGAAAGAATGAACAAGAGACAAGGGACTGATATTCGGCTGAATAACGTGGGAAACGACAGAATGCAGCGCCTAGCAGGGAGCTCTTCAGTAGGCTCTACCGGGGTAGGCGGCCTGTCCTGTTAAACGAGAGAACGGACGGTAAAGCGCTTCGAGCTTGGTCTCTAACCGAGGATATGCGTTACACAAGTACCCATAATAATGATAAGAATAATAATAATAATAATAATAATGTAAACACCACTACTACTACTACTACTACTACTACTACTACTACTACTACTACTACCACTAGTACTACTACTACTACTAATATTACTACTACTACCACTACTACTACCACCACTACTACTACTAGTCAACACCAGAGATATACATCTCAAGCCTGCCTGCATGACTGAAAGCAAAGTTTTTGGAGAAGGGAGATCCGTGATCCAGTGTGTTCTTTACTCCATCGCGTGGCTTCCTGATTATTATATCATATAAAATAGGGTATTTATATAGCGCCTATCTCGGTCACAGACCAAGCTCTAAGCGCTTTACAATAAACACACTACCTCACTCACTCAACGGGCTGCCTACCCAGGTAGAGCGGCCGAAGAGCAGCCCTACTGGCGCTCATTCAGTCGTTTCCCGTACTATTCAAATATCAGTCACTCATTTTCATTGATCTCATTTATCCTCCAGTGTCTCACATAGGATGCATGCGATGTGTATCCGTGTCCTCCATTTCCACCGGTACACGATGCCACACGAAACAGTGCCATGAGTGCTTGGCTTCCCTCTCCCGACCCTTGGCCAAATGACGCTGTATTTGTGTGTGCTCATTTGAGGGCTGACGGCAATTCTGTTATGAATTCGACCTTGCAAAGTATTCATGGCTTCTAAATACGCAGAGCGATGAAATGAATGAAATACATTGCAGAGTCACATTCTATGTCATCAGAGGTTTTTTAAAAAGTAGAGAAAAAACATGCGCTCACACAACTCATGAAACCAAATTTTCACACACAACACACACACACACACACACACACACACACACACACACACACACACACACACACCCGCACGCACGCACACACGCACTCATGCACTCATGCACTCAGGACACACACGCACCCACCCCACCACACACACACACACACACACACACACACACCAGAAATTCGTTAAAAAGCTTTCACCTATAAAATCTTCGATCAGATGAAAAACGTTGATCACTTTCTAAAACTCAAAAATCACATCGGGTGGAGGAGACATCTGAGCGAGATTTTCATGAAGCCTGCCTGATTATGAATATCATCATCATCATCATCATCATCATCATCATCATCATCATCATCATCATCGTTTTTCCAATTGTTTAACCTAACTGACCACACAAGGCCGTTTGGAAGACTGTCACTGCTCATGCGAAAAACATCCTGTCCAAAGGAAAAAAAGAAATCAAGTTAAATATTAAAAAATAAGCACTACACAAGTTAACAACAATTTGCATACAACTTGATTCATCACGTGATAACTAATCTTTCTGTTGCTGGATCAAAGCTAGGGAAATAACATCAAACGATAAGGGTGCTAAGCATTTCCATTCAAACTTTCACCTCCATTGTACGAAGAAAAACAAACAAACACAAAATCGAGACAACGAAGACCAAGATGGGATACCGGCCTGTGTCGTTTCCGCATGTGTAAACACTTGCTAGCAACAGAGGTACAATACTCGTGAGCACAACTGAGGATTATTGTGTGGTACCTCTTGTGGACAACCATGGAACATTCCTGAGCATATGAATTCAATGGAAATCAAGACTAACACACACCACACAGACACCACTAACACACAACACACACACACAACAACACACACACACACACTAATCTACCTATCTATCAATATCTGTATCTATCTTTCTATATGTAATATATATATATATATATATATAGAGAGGGAGGAGAGAGAGAGAGAGAAGAAGGAGAGAGGAGTCAAATTACCACTTTCCGTGGTCACTGAGGAGAAACAATCAGGTTTCGAAATATCGGTATATGACCAGGAGTTATATGTTAGTGAGTTTCCTCCCCATTGGAGATTGTCTCCCCCTTGGAGACTCTAAGCTTGCTGAAGGCTCATTTTGAGAAGCATTTATTTCATTTTTCCCCATTCACCCACTCAAGCACATACTGTTAGTTAGGCAGAATTATCTACCACTGCAGATATGAATGCTTATCTCCCCCTATTTCTTCAATCTAAGACATAAGAGCAAGCTTTGTTTATAATTGAATATTTCTTACAGTCATTGCAACACCAGGCTGCTCTGTAAGTTGCTGGAATGGTGCTCGGTACTTATCCTTGGAATTTATTAGTTTGTTGTAATTTTAGTCCCTTGTGGATTCATTCCAAGAACTGGCCCTCAGCACTTGTGTCTTAAGAGGTTATCTTTTTTATATTTTCTACTTTTCACAAGAAAATGTAGCTTGTTTTGCTCTTTCATGATTTTCGTTTGCTTCTTAGGTGGCACCTTTGGTTGGTTTTTCGAAAACTCAACAAACATACTACGGTATTGCACACCAGCCTTTTCTGGGATAGCATTCTTCTTAAAACCGAAAAGGCAGAGGAGTCAAATTACCACTTTCCGCGGTCACTGAGGAGAAACAATCAGGTTTCGAAATATCGGTATCTGACCAGGAGTTATATGTTAGTGAGTTTCTTCCCCATTGGAGATTGTCTCCCTCTTGAAGACTATAAGCTTGCTGAAGGCTCATTTTGAGAAGCATTTATTTCATTTTTCCCCATTCACCCACTCAAGCACATACTGTTAGTTAGGCAGAATTATCTACCACTGCAGATATGAATGCTTATCTCCCCCTATTTCTTCAATCTAAGACATAAGAGCAAGCTTGTTTTACAATTGAATATTTCTTACAGTCATTGCAACACCAAGCTGCTCTGTAAGTTGCTGGAATGGTGCTCAGTACTTATCCTTGGAATTTATTAGTTTTATATATATATATATATATATATATATATATAATAATAATCAGAGTTAAGCCACTCAGAATGTTAAAAGTGCTCAACCATGTAGGGAGCGACATACCAGAGAGCGTTTTATTCAGCTTGAAACAAGCTTGTAGGTTTTTTAATTTCTCCATTTTAAAATTCTATTTTAAACTGGTATATATATATAATATATATATATATATAATATATATATATATATATATAATTAGTCAAAAGACCACTCAGAAGTCTAAAAATGCTCAACCAAATAGGGAGTGACATAACAGTTTAAAATAGGATTTTTAAAATCCATATTTTAAACTGGTAATATATTATTTATATATATATATATATATATAATATGGAATGAATACAGATTGTTGCCAGCGATTGAGAATGTCTGTCAAGGAAACAAATAGGAAAAGGTAGAAAAGGAGGACAACGAAGGGAAAGAAAGAGGGGGGGGGGGGAGAGGTGGGGAATAAATAATAAAGAGTGCAAAAAGGGAAAAATGTATTCAATAAATTAAATAATTAAGTAAGAAGCAGAATGTGAAAAAAAATCAAAAAAGTGGAAAATGGAAAATATAGAAAATGTGCAAAGGGAGGGAAAATATAAGTGAGAAAAAGGAGGGAATATATAAAGGTCGAAAAGAGGGAGAAAGGTGGAAAATGGATAGTCATTAGAAAGGTGGAAAATGGATAGTCATAGGAAAAGGATGGAAAATGGATAGTCATAGGAAAAGGTGGAAAATGGGTGATCATAGGAAAAGATGGAAAATGGATAGTCATTAGAAAGGTGGGAAAATGGATAGTCATAGGAAAAGGTGGAAAATGGATAGTCATAGGAAAAGGTGGAAAATGGGTGATCATAGGAAAAGGTGGAAAATGGATAGTCATTAGAAAGGTGGAAATGGATAGTCATAGGAAAAGGTGGAAAATGGATAGTCATTAGAAAGGTGGAAAATGGTAGTCATAGGAAAAGATGGAAAATGGATAGTCTAGAAAAGGTGGAAAATGGGTGATCATAGGAAAAGGTGGAAAATGGATAGTCATTAGAAAGGTGGAAAATGATAGTCATAGGAAAAGTGGAAAATGGATAGTCATAGGAAAAGGTGGGAAAATGGGTGATCTAGGAAAAGGTGGAAAATGGATAGTCATTAGAAAGGTGGAAAATGGATAGTCATAGGAAAAGATGGAAAATGGATAGTCATAGGAAAAGGTGGAAAATGGGTGATCATAGGAAAAGGTGGAAAATGGATAGTCATTAGAAAGGTGGAAAATGGATAGTCATAGGAAAAGATGGAAAATGGATAGTCATAGGAAAGGTGGAAAATGGGTGATCATAGGAAAAGGTGGAAAATGGATAGTCATTAGAAAAGGTGGAAAATGGATAGTCATAGGAAAAGATGGAAAATGGATAGTCATAGGAAAAGGTGGAAAATGGATAGTCATAGCAAAAGGTGGAAAATGGATAGTCATAGCAAAAGGTGGAAAATGGGTGATCATAGGAAAAGGTGGAAAAATGGATAGTCATGGGAAAAGGTGGAAAATGGATAGTCATAGCAAAAGGTGGAAAATGGATAGTCATAGGAAAAGGTGGAAAATGGGTGATCATAGGAAAAGGTGGAAAATGCATAGTCATGGGGAAAGGTGGAAAATGGGGGATCATAGGAAAAGGTGGAAAATGGATAGTCATAGGAAAAGGTGGAAAATGGATAGTCATAGGAAAAGGTGGAAAATGGATAGTCATAGGAAAAGGTGGAAACTGGGCGATAAGAAAAGTGGAAAATGGGTGATTAAGAAATGTGGAAAATGGGTGATAAGAAGAGTGGAAAATGGGCGATAAGAAAAATTTGGAAAATGGGTGATGAGAAATGTGGAAAATGGGTGATGAGAAAAGTGGAAAATTGGAAAATGGGTGATAAGAAAAGTGGAAAACGGGTGATAAGAAAAGTGGAAAAAGGGTGATAAGAAAAGTGGAAAATGGGTGATATAAGAAAAGTGGAAAATGGGCGATACGAAAAGTGGAAAAAGGGTGATAAGAAAAGTGGAAAATGGGTGATAAGAAAAGTATAAAACGGGGTGATAAGAAAAGTGGA
>CM031628.1:46088024-46093535 GCA_018398815.1 Conus ventricosus | reverse complement strand
GGAAAACCGTGCCTCAGGTCCGTGCCCGCGTGTTGTTTTGAGGGATCGAGCTAGGAGCTACCTCTCTACTTTGTCACGTTTGAGCTTTTCTCTCTTTCGTTTCTTTTTTCTTTTTGTTGTTGTGTTGTTGTTGTGTTGTTGTCTTCTCTAGATTTGTCTGTCTGTCTGTTCTGTACTCTTTCCCAGTCCTGCTCTGTACCCCTCCACTTCTCTGTTCGATTCCATCATCTCTCTGATTTTGCTTTTATTTTCTCCCTGACTGCCATGCATGGTAAGTATGAGTGCGCGCGCGTGTACCCGTGTGTGTGTGTGTGTGTGTATGTGTGTGTGTGTGTGTGTGTGTGTGTGTGTGTGTGTGTGCGTGCGTGCGTGCGTGCGTGCGTGAGTGCGTGCGTGCGTGCGTGCGTGCATGCGTGCGTGCGTGCGTGCGTGCGTGTGTGTGTGTGTGTGTGTGTTCGCGCGCACGCACGCGCGTGTGTGTGTACTTGCGTGCGAGCGTGTGTGTGTATGTGTGTGTGTGTGTGTGTGTGTGTGTGTGTCTGTGTCTGTGTGTGCGTGCGTGCGTGCGTGTGTGTGTGTGTGTGTGTGGTGTGTGTGTGTGTGTGTGTGTGTGTGTGTGTGTGTGTGTGTGTGTGTGCGTGCGTGTGTGTTGTATCTTTTCCTTCTTTTCCAATGTTGCTACCTTTTCGACGTTCCTTACTTTTTCCTCCTTTTTTTTTTCTTCAAAATCCTTTTCTGTATTTTCTGACTTTTCGCTCCTTTTCGGTATTTTCCTACTTTTCGCTCCTTTTCTGTATTTTCCTACTTTTCGCTCCTTTTCTGTATTTTCCTACTTTTTCCTCCTTTTCTGTATTTTCCTACTTTTTCCTCCTTTTCTCTATTTTCTTACTTTTCGCTCCTTTTCTACCTTTCTACTTCACCACTCCCCACTTTTTTTTTAACCTTTCTCCTGTTTCCCGACTTTTCTACGTTACCTTCTTTATTGTTCTATCTTTACTACCAACTTTTCCCTCTTTTTATATACTACTCAGCGCTTGCTAAGGATCAGACCTGGAACACATGCAAAGTAATGGTGGGAAAGGGGCTTGAGTGAGGGGTCAGATATTGTTACCCAGCTTGCCGATTGAACCAATACATTCGCCACCGAGCTATCCATGACTTGCTTATCTATCCATTTGATGTAGGTCCCTTCTCCATTTACCACATGTTCCCAATCTGCTCCTCAGCGAGGGTTGAGCAGTATAACATGTGTTGTTATTCTCCTCCTTTTGTCTCCCCCCCCCCCCCCCCCCCAGCTGTCACCATTTTTTGTGTTTTCCTACATTCTCCATTCTCTCCTTTGATCACCCGTTTTCCACTTTTTCTTATCACCCATTTTCCACTTTTCTTATCACCCATTTTCCACTTTTCTTATCACTCGTTTTCTACTTTTCTTATCACCCATTTTCCACTTTTCTTATCACCCGTCTCCCACTCTTCTTATCACCCATTTTATACTTTTCTTATCACCCATTTCCCACTCTTCTTATCACCCATTTTCCACTTTTCTTATCACCCATTTTCCACTTTTCTTATCGCACATTTTCCACTCTTCTTATCACCCATTTTCCACTCTTCTTATCGCCCATTTTCCGCCTTTTGCTATGACTATCCATTTTCCACCTTTTCCTATGACTATCCATTTTCCCCCTTTTCCTATGATCACCCATTTTCCACCTTTTCCTAAGACTATCTATTTTCCACCTTTTCCTATGATCACCCATTTTCCACCTTTTCCTATGGCTATGCATTTTCCACCTTTTCCTATGATCACCCATTTTCCACCTTTTCATATGACTATATCCATTTTCCACCTTTTGCTATGACTATCCATTTTCCACCTTTTCCTATGATCACCCATTTTCCACCTTTTCCTATGACTATCCATTTTCTACCTTTTCCTATGACTATCCATTTTCCACCTTTTCCTATGACTATCCATTTTCCATCTTTTCCTATGACTATCCATTTTCCACTTTTCTAATGACTATCCATTTTCCATCTTTTCCCTACTTTTCGACCTTTTATATATTCTCCTCCTTTTCTACACGTTATATTTTCCCTCCCTTTGCACATTTTTCTATATTTTCCTTTTCCACCTTTTTGATTTTCGTTTTCACATTTCTGCCTTCTTACTCTAATTTTATTTATTTGTAATACATTTTTCTCCTTTTTGCGCTCTTTATTATTTATTTCCCCACCTTCTCAATCCCCTCCCTCTTTCTTGTTCTTCGTTCTCCTCCTTTTCTACCTTTTCCTATTTGTTTTCCTTTGACAGACATTCTACAATCGCTGGGCAGACAATCTGTATTCATTCCATATATTCTATATCTATATATATATATATATATATATATATATATATTATATATATACCAGTTTAAAATAGGATTAAAAAAATCCTATTTGGTTGAGCATTTTTAGACTTCTGAGTGGTCTTTTGACTCTAATATATATATATATATATATATAATATATATATATATATATATACATATATATAAAACTAATAAATTCCAAGGATAAGTACCGAGCACCATTCCAGCAACTTACAGAGCAGCCTGGTGTTGCAATGACTGTAAGAAATATTCAATTGTAAACAAAGCTTGCTCGTATGTCTTAGATTGAAGAAATAGGGGGAGATAAACATTCATATCTGCAGTGGTAGATAATTCTGCCTAACTAACAGTATGTGCTTGAGTGGGTGAATGGGGAAAAATGAAATAAATGCTTCTCAAAATGAGCCTTCAGCAAGCTTATAGTCTCCAAGAGGGAGACAATCTCCAATGGGGAAGAAACTCACTAACATATAACTTCTGGTCAGATACCGATATATCGAAACCTGATTGTTTCTCCTCAGTGACCGCGGAAAGTGGTAATTTGACTGCTCTGCCTTTTCGGTTTTAAGAAGAATGCTATCCCAGAAAAGGCTGGTGTGCAATACCGTAGTATGTTTGTTGAGTTTTCGAAAAACCAACCAAAGGTGCCACCTAAGAAGCAAACGAAAATCATGAAAGAGCAAAACAAGCTACATTTTCTTGTGAAAAGTAGAAAATATAAAAAAGATAACCTCTTAAGACACAAGTGCTGAGGGCCAGTTCTTGGAATGAATCCACAAGGGACTAAATTACAACAAACTAATAAATTCCAAGGATAAGTACCGAGCACCATTCCAGCAACTTACAGAGCAGCCTGGTGTTGCAATGACTGTAAGAAATATTCAATTATAAACAAAGCTTGCTCTTATGTCTTAGATTGAAGAAATAGGGGGAGATAAGCATTCATATCTGCAGTGGTGGATAATTCTGCCTAACTAACAGTATGTGCTTGAGTGGGTGAATGGGGAAAAATGAAATAAATGCTTCTCAAAATGAGCCTTCAGCAAGCTTATAGTCTCCAAGGGGAGACAATCTCCAATGGGGAGGAAGCTCACTAACATATAACTCCTGGTCAGATACACGATATTTCGAAACCTGATTGTTTCTCCTCAGTGACCACGGAAAGTGGTAATTTGACTCCTCTCTCTCTCTCTCTCTCTATATATATATACATTGAAAGATCGATACAGATATATATATAGATAGGTAGATTAGTTTATGTGTGTGTGTGTGTGTGTGTGTGTGTGTGTGTGTGTGTGTGGTGTGTGTGTGGTGTGTGTGTGTGTGTGTGTGTGTGAGGTGTGTGTAGTCTTTGATTTCCATTGAATTCATTATGCGTTAGGAATGTTCCATTGTTGTCCACAAGAGGTACCACACAATAATCTCTCAGTTGTGCTCACGAGTATTGCACCTCTGTTGCTAGCAAGTGTTTACACATGCGGAAACGACACATTAGGCCGGTATCCCATCTTGGTCTTCGTTGTCTCGATGTGTTGTTTGTTTCTTCGTACAGTGGAGGTGAAAGTTTGAATGGAAATGCTTAGCACCCTTAGCGTTTGATGTTACTTCAGCTTAGCACCCTTAGCGTTTGATGTTACTTCAGCTTAGCACCCTTAGCGTTTGATGTCACTTCAGCTTAGCACCCTTAGCGTTTGATGTTACTTCAGCTTAGCACCCTTAGCGTTTGATGTTACTTCAGCTTAGCACCCTTAGCGTTTGATGTTACTTCAGCTTAGCACCCTTAGCGTTTGATGTCACTTCAGCTTAGCACCCTTAGCGTTTGATGTCACTTCAGCTTAGCACCCTTAGCGTTTGATGTTACTTCAGCTTAGCACCCTTAGCGTTTGATGTTACTTCAGCTTAGCACCCTTAGCGTTTGATGTTACTTCAGCTTAGCACCCTTAGCGTTTGATGTTACTTCATGCTTAGCACCCTTAGCGTTTGATGTTACTTCAGCTTAGCACCCTTAGCGTTTGATGTTACTTCAGCTTAGCACCCTTAGCGTTTGATGTTACTTCAGCTTAGCACCCTTAGCGTTTGATGTCACTTCAGCTTAGCACCCTTAGCGTTTGATGTTACTTCAGCTTAGCACCCTTAGCGTTTGATGTTACTTCAGCTTAGCACCCTTAGCGTTTGATGTTACTTCAGCTTTGACAGCAACAGAAGATTAGTTATCACGTCATGAATCAAGTTGTATGCAAATTGTTGTTAACTTGTGTAGTGCTTATTTTTAATATTTAACTTGATTTCTTTTTTCCTTTGGACAGGATGTTTTTCGCATGAGCAGTGACAGTCTTCCAAACGGCCTTGTGTGGTCAGTTAGGTTAAAACAATTGGAAAAACGATGATGATGATGATGATGATGATGATGATGATGATGATGATGATGATGATGATGATGATGAATGTCAGTGATCATATTCATAATCAGGCAGGCTTCATGAAAATCTCGCTCAGATGTCTCCACCACCCGATGTGATTTTTGAGTTTTAGAAAGTGATCAACGTTTTTCATCTGATCGAAGATTTTATAGGTGAAAGCTTTTTAAACGAATTTCTGGTGTGTGTGTGTGTGTGTGTGTGTGTGTTGTGGTGTGTGTGTGTGTGTGTTGTGTTGTGTGGTGTGTGTGTGTGTGTGTGTGTGTGTGTGTGTGTGTGTTGTGTGTGGTGTGGTGTGTGTGTGTGTGCGTGTGTGTGTGTGAGTGCATGAGTGCATGAATGCGTGCGTGCGTGCGTGCGTGCGCGCTTGTGTGTGTGTGTGTGTGTGTGTGTGTGTGTGTGTGTGTGTGTGTGTGTGTGAAAATTTGGTTTCATGAGTTGTGTGAGCGCATGTTTTTTCTCTTCTTTTTAAAAAAAACTCTGATGACATAGAATGTGACTCTGCAATGTATTTCATTCATATCATCGCTCTGCGTATTTAGAAGCCATTAATACTTTGCATGGTCGAATTTCATAACAGAATTGCCGTCAGCCCTCAAATGAGCACACACAAATACAGCGTCATTTGGCCAAGGGTCGGAAAGGGAAGCCAAGCACTCATGGCACTGTTTCGTGTGGCATCGTGTACCGGTGGACATGGAGGACACGCATACACA
>CM031628.1:46073024-46078024 GCA_018398815.1 Conus ventricosus | reverse complement strand
CAGAGAGAGAGAGAGAGAGAGAGAGGGGAGAAGAGAGAGAGAGAGAGAGAGAGAGAGAGAGGAAGAGAGAGAGAGGGGACGACAGACAGACAGACAGAGCTCTTTCCTCAGCAAAATAAGCATGCAGATGGTCTTGGGATTCCCGTCCTTAGACTGAGAAGGATATAACTTATTTAGACACACGTGCATTTCACAGGATTCTTCATATACGGTATGGAGGAGGGGGGGGGGGGGGGGGGGGGGGGGGGGGGGGGGGGGGGGGGGGGGGAATGTTAGCCTGTCCCAACCCGTCTGTCTACAGCAAGGTTGTGCACACGAGGCAGAGTCTAGTCATTACAGGGGGCCCCCCCCCCCCCCCCCCCCCCCCCCCCCTCCCCCTTCCCCTCACCCCGTCCTTCTCGTCTTTCTCCTCTTTCCCCGCAGGTGTTTTTGTGAAGGCTTGCCCGATGACCTTAAATACACAAAGAGAGCAGTGGCGGGCGGAAGCTGTCCAGGATTAGGGGGGCAATGGATATTCAAATCATTGAACTCCGACAATCACAATAGGCAAGTTCGATAAAAAAAATAAAAATAATCCAGCATGAAATATCAGTTCACATGCACACACACACACACACAACACACAACACACACACCACAACACACACACACACACACACACACACAACACACACACACACACACACACACTTGAAATACACTTTGTATAGCTGGACATTAGGCACCGTAAAATGCAGTTACTAAGTCACGATTGTCACAGTCTGTACATTAGCAGGTCCACACCAACAGCTGGAAGGTTGCACCTTTACACATTTAATTTTCCGAAGTAACTTTGACGTAGTTCGTTTCTGCAAACTAACTGGGAAAAAAAAATTTCAGCGAGATTGAGCTGATCAACCTTGTCTTTGAACACATGCATAATGAGACAGTTGTTTAGGCGCTGTTTCGGAGGTATGTTTTGACCTGCTTCAAGGCAGAAAAAACTGCGTTCAAGCTGTTGCAGCTGTAACTGGAATGATAAGTTTTGTCTATCTCACTCAACAGTCTTTTAACAGTGTCAGAAGCTGTCATTTCTTCTAGCAGTGCCTCAAAGATGGACTTCTTGTTGTCCCCCACAGCATGTGGAAGGATGGCCAACTGTGTTTTGAGTCTGTCCATGTCAATGTTCCGCAGCATATGTGTCTTTGATCTCTTGAGGAATTTATGGATTCTTTCCTGCAGCTCCGTCACCCAAGAGAATTTCAATCTTCCTTGGCAACTGAAGACTATGTTGGTCAAACCTGTGCTTTACATGCTCTTTGACGTTGTCTATGGCCTCATAGTACTGCTGTCTGTAATAAGCAGAAGGGTCAGAGTAGCTGTGACCCTGGGAGCCCTCATCAAGTCTTCATGGAGGCTGTGGTCTGTCTCGGAATGTGGGGCTCATCAAACACGTTTGCAGCCGTGGTTGAGACGTCGGGAAAAAACGTCTGGAAACTATTATCCTGGCGTATACTTTCAAGCGTTCTCAGACAGAGGTTTGCAGCGTTTTGTTGCATCCACACAGGACGTTTGTTTTCTTTGAACAGCAGTCGCCACCTCTTCAGTCACATTAAAGACATCCCGTGAAAGTGAGAGCCCAAGACAGGTGGAGAACTGCTGCATAAGTGCTAGAAGGCCGGATGCCCTCCTGGCATACTCAATCATGCCCCTTGTGAGACTAGTTCAAGTGTTTCTTGCAAAGCCTCATAGTTCTCTATGAGAGATTCAAAAGCTCTTGTTCGAACAGTCCACCTTGTTGGACACAGTGGTTTAATGGACGGGCTGCACGAAGTTGATGTTTCATGTTGGATTGTTTCAAAAAGGATCTGTCGTTTTGGTCATAATTTGATCAACTGAATGACCTCTGTGGCAAAGGCAAGGGCATCTCTTATTACTTTGACCTTTCTGGAAGCCTCTTGTAACACAATATTGACTGAGTGTGCCAAACAGTATACGGACACTGCTGACGGGACCTCTTCTTTGAACCGTTTTGCAACACCTGAAACGTGACCCTGAAAATTACTGGCCCCGTCGTAGGCCTGACCCCCACACTTCTGCACTGGCAAGTCCAGCCTGATCAAGCAAACCTTTACGCATTACAAATTGTCTCAGCACAGGTATTGTCAACATGCACCAGTCCCACAGGCTCCTCTATGACTTCAAACTGCTCAGTTACCTATCTTATGCAAATTACAACCTGCTCCCTGTTTGCAACATCACAGGTTTCGTCAGCTGGTATCGAAAACCAAATTTCGCTTCTCTGATTTCAAGTACAACAGATCGCAAGACTTTATGTACCATAATCCTGAGGATCTCGTTGACAATATCATGTGACAGATATTTTGAACCGTGTGTTTGTTTTTTCCTTGCAGCCCTCTCCAAAGCAGAACTTGAGCAGCTGTTGAAGGTTGCCTTCCTGCTCGTCATGTCCACGGAGAGGCAGACCCCTGTCGCAGGAGAAACTGAAGGCTCTTTAGTTCATTCATCAGGCTTTGCAGGTGTTTCTTTTGTTCTGTTTCATGCTGACACGTCACTGGAGCATACACTGACGTTGTAGACTGCCTACAGTTTACGTCATACACGGCTGCTCCATGTGAAGATTTTTCGTGGCTTGAGAGCTTTTCCAGTGCTTTCTTCCAGTTGTCAAAACCGCTACATACAAACGCTGCGTCAGGTTTGCAGCCTTGATGATTAGCCCCAATGCAGAAGAAACAACATACTTTGCTGTCTGTTGTGCATAGGTGAAGCCAAGGGTATTGCTGGAACCAAGATCTTTGGAAATAGCGGGGCCTTCCTGAACTTACCCTGGTCAGTTTGGAGAGGACTGTGTCGCTCTGTGGCTGAAAGGGGTTGACTGCGTCCTTGCAGCGCACAGTAGACTGACATTTGGTTTTCTTACGGTAGTAGGGTCGGCCAATGTCATCACGAGGAGACCGCGCAGGTCGGTTGGCGTCGTCACGAGGAGACTGTACGATTGATGCATCTTCTTAGGAGATCAAGAAAACACTTACATCCTTTTCTTCATTAATTTTCACTGTCCCTGGTTTGATGAAGTGTTTCGGCTCACAAAATGTTCCTCGCTTATTTGCCCTATAAGGACAGGTGGGAAAGGGGTGATTCAATGTCTCCCGCCAAGATCTTATTCATCAGGTAGCCTATCCTGGAGCTCTCTTGCTGACTTGTTACGATGTGTATGTCCCTACCAATCATTCTCGCCATAGCCTGCACTACAACAGCATCAGCATATAAAGCTATTCTTGGCAATGTTGGTCAGATACTGGTCAGTAATGTGTGCCCAAAGTGGGTCAGCTGCAGACATCTTTCCTGAGCGAGTTTGACAGGAAGTATGACAAGTATGGCGACAAGGTGATGCACCATCAAACATCTCTCTCCCCTCTCTCTCTCTTCTCTCTCTCTCTCTCCCTCTCCCCCTCTCTCCCTCTCTCTCCTCTCTCTCTCTTCTCTCTCCCTCGATTTTTTGGAGGTGCTCCCAATATTAGGGGGGGGGGCAGTATATAACGGCTGCCCCTCCCCCCCCCCAATATTTTTCTGAGGGGGCATGCCCCCCCCCCCCCCCCCCCCCCCCCCCCGCCCCCCCTGCTTCCCCGCCTGTGGAAGTGCCTTACATGAAAGCGGAGAGTTACTGTGAGTAGCCTACCAACGCGCACGTTGTTTCTGTCAGTAACATGATCAGTCAGATACCCAGCTCAGCGCAAGGTAAATAAAGACGGCCATTTTGAAGGGAAAAGGCATTCAAGTGCATCAACATTCCCGTGTTCACTTCGCCTTTCTACTTTAGCCTTTCTATCCTGTCTTGTATCGTAACTTGACATCAGGTTCTGTAGATACCAACACAACAGTAAGCAGCAAAAACAACCCCCACAAATCGGCAGGACCCCCCCCCCCCCCCCCCCCCCCCCCCCCCCCCCCCCCCCCCCCCCCCCCCCACCAAAACATGTGGCAGTAGTGCGTGTGGAACTAAGGCAATGTCAGGACTTCAGTACGCAGACGTATTAGTTGTGACTAAGGCAGCCTGTAGCGGTAGCAGGTGTTTATTGTACGGAGACAGTATCTGAAAAAACCACACTCCACCAGAACGTAGCGGCCGCCACACTCAAGACACGCGTGGGACAGTCGGATACCTGACCTTTCACCTTGCTTTAGATGCGCCCCCGCGGTCAATACGATCAAGCTTGACTGTGGTCAGACATAACAGGAAGACAACTAACGCTTAATAAAGGTAGATACCTGCACATATCATAGGTAGATACCCGCACATATACATAGGTAGATACCTGCACATAACATAGGTAGACCTGCACATATACATAGGTAATACCTGCACATATACATAGGTAGAACTAAAAACTGCACATATACACAGGTAGACTACCTGCACATATACCCAGGTAGATACCTGCACACTAAACTTGGGAATGAATGCTACTCACATTATGCGCACCTGTTATCGATCGTCGCTGTACGGACAAGCCTACTCCTATGTCGTTTAACACAACACTTGACAAAACGTTTTTTCCCCACATTCAGCTGATTTTGGCAGCGTTCTATTTCGTGAGTAGATCATCTTTTTAAATAGAATTGTTTAATGTCTGCTGCCAAACAACGTAGCAGCCGCATCAGCACAAGTAGGCTGACATCCATAAAGGCAAAGCAAGATCTCAAGCCAACACTTCAGCACCAACTCGATCGTGCTTGACATCGAGGTGCTGAGGAGGTAGAAGCCTTTACCACCTGGGCAGTGTCATCGACAAGCAGGGGGCACAACGCCGACGTCACAGCAAGGATCGGAAAGGCCCAGGGACGTTCAGCTACGGAATATCTGGAGCCCCAAGGAAACTGTCAGTCAACACCAAGTCAGCTCTTCAACACCAACATCAAGGCTTTATATTGTGTGAGCGGGCCGGACGAACTACAGTCGCCACCACCAAGAAAGGCAGGTGTTCATCAACAACTGCCTT
>CM031628.1:46055524-46068024 GCA_018398815.1 Conus ventricosus | reverse complement strand
TGTGTGTGTGTGTGTGAAATATTGTCCTCTAATTTTTATTCCGTCTGTCTCTTTTTCATTTGTAGACGAGGATGAATCCTGCACTTTATGTGGAAAACTTCTGCATGATGGTTGTAACACAGTACAATGTATCCAATCAGAAAAGGGGCTACAGGGGCTTCGGAAGGCATGTGCCAAGAGACAAGATCCCTACACATTTTATGTCGGACAAAAACTTCACCAGAAATGTCGACGTGACTATACAAACGAAAATGCAATCAAACGTGACCTAAAGCGAAAAGGATGTTCTGCAGAACAATCAGCCATGTGTTCGCCCACCAAATTGCGCAGCACTTTTGACAAGCCATTTGACTATCAGACAGATTGCTTTCTTTGTGGGCAACCAGCAAAATATGACAAACATAGGAACAGCAATCCAGAAGTTTTTGCAATTCGTTCTTTTGGCTGTGAAAAAAGCTTTCAGATCAACTGCTGAGAAAATTCTCAAGGACTTTTCCAAAGAAATAGAGAAAGATAGTGAAAGAGAAAAACTTCGTATAATCAAAACAGCTGCACTACTCCTTCTCTCGGACATCAAGGCTATGGATACATCAAAAGAGGACTATCCAGCAAATTTTGATGTCGCTAACCTGGACAAAAACTTAGAATTCCTTCCCTCGTCCGTCACATTGCTCCTAAGTACTTTGTTTCATGACAAAAAAGGTCACAAACTTAAGATTGCTTCAATTGGTCAGGCTCTGGTCCAAGCAGTAAGACCAAAAGTCTTGATGGCACCACTGCAGTTGGGTCTTGGAGTTGAGATTCATCACCTCTCTGGCTCAAAGTATCTAGTTGACCATTTAAGCAAAATGGGATTTTCTTCATCTTATTCTGAGGTCAAGAAATATGAACAGTCTGCTGCACTGACCCAAGGTATTGGCATACAAGGTGTGACTCCAGCAAGCTGTGTGCAATTTGTAGCTGATAATGTAGATCACAACATCCAAACTCTAGATGGAACTGGAACATTCCATGGCATGGGAATGATTGCTGCTGTCACCCCTGCCCTTAGAAGTGGCAGGTCCATCAAACGAGATGTAACTGCAACAGCTGAGCTGGTGAAAAACATCGGAAGGATTCCAGTCAAACTATTAAGTTCGTCAAACTCTTTGTTGAAATTGGATTATGGTATTCTTCAAAGCAACCACAACTCTGCCAATGCCTTTATTGATCTTCTGTGGAAAATTTCGTGGTCTCTTCGCTCTCCACGACCAGGCTGGTCAGGAACCATGCAAGCTGTCTGTGATGGCCACTATCCAGGGCAAAGCTGCTTCACATTCCTGCCATGATTGACATGGACCCCACCGAATGAGCTGCGTGTTTACAACTCTGCACTTCTTGTCAGCATTGGCAAAGGAATACCATGTAACTCCTGTGGTCACATTTGATCAGCCACTCTGGTGGAAGGCCAGGATCATTGTCTCCAATGAAACAGATGACAGCCCACTTCGCTCCATTGTCCTTCGACTGGGCGGCTTTCACACAGAGATGAGCTTCCTGGGTTCCATAGGACGTCTGATGGCAGGATCTGGCCTTCAGCAACTACTGGAAGTGGCATTTGCACCAAATGCCATCATTCATATGCTGACAGGAAAGTCAGTGGCCAGAGCTGTTCGAGGGCATTTCATCGTGGATGCTGTTTTGAATGCCATTATTGCGTCCATGACTTTCAACTATTCCCTGGAGAACATCGTAGAACTGTACAATGAGGAAGCAGAATGTTGATATTGGAGACAATGAAGATCTGAAGTTAGCTCTCCTATTGTATGATCAGGTCATGGACAAAACCATTGAAGCTAAAAACTTAGAAACCTACTCTGAACTACAGAGACTACAAGAAGAAATGGTTCAGACAAAAAATGAACTGAAAAAGAGTCGCACTTCTGGCCTTTGGCTACAATACATGGACATGGTTGACGTCCTTCGGCGTTTTTTGAGAGCTGAAAGAAAGGTAACTGGCTGCATCATCTTCAAGCACTGCAGGAAATGCTACCTTACCTTGCAGCTACTGGCCATAACCTGTACACCAAGTCAGTGTACATCTACTTACAAGACATGCAACAGCTCCAGCAACAACACCCTGACGTTTTACAGGACTTCTTGAAAGGACATCATGTCATCAGAAGAAGTGACCGTTATTGGGCTGGTTTATCTACTGACCTGGCGATTGAACAGCTCCTCATGAGGAGTGTCAAGTCTGTTGGTGGGCTGACTCGAGGGAGAGGCATGGATGAGTCACAGCGTGCACAGTGGCTTTTGTCAATGCCAGCATGTGCAGATATGAACAGTGCCATGCAGGAAGTCACAGGGATGGAGTTCTTCACCAGTGATCAGCATACAGACTCAACTGAGTCACGGAAGAAGAAAGACGACAAAGACATGAGGGCTGTTCTTGGTTTCCTTCTTCTACACAATCCGTTTTCTAGCTCTGATCCATCGTTGCGGAATATCTGCACAGGCGTGGTAGCTGATCCTTCAGTGAATGCTGATTCTGCAAAAGAAACAGGAGAGGCCATCATCCAAGACATGGTAGGAAAAAAGGTGATGATTTCAAATTCAAGAAGAAAGAACAAGTGATTTCGATGGATCTCAAACGTTGTGTCAGAATTGACGATGGCTCCATCCAGGTAGATCCTCAGCTGCTGTTCCAGCGATTAGTAACAGCAGCAATGAACAGTCAGACTGAGGACTTCGAGATCAGTTCTATCTTTGAATTTGAACTAAACACACCACCTGCCTCTCTGTTTGATTCAACAGGACTTATGCGAGAAGCCACCAAATCCAAACTTTTGGACTGTTTCCCATCACTGGAAGAAGACAGTTCAAAACAACACGAGAAAGACGGCACGGAATATGTGCTAGATGGTGGTTCACTGCTGCATAGACTGTCCTGGAAGAAGGGTGACACGTTCGGACGCATTTGTCAAGTCTATGCAGAGTACGTCGTCAGGCAGTACAGAAGGCCCATCGTAGTATTTGACAGCTACAGTTGTGAGCCATCTACAAAAGACACTGCTCACCTTCGGCGATCTGGAGGTACAGGCCAAGAAGTGCGTGGACTTACACAATCCACGCAGTTATGTACGAAGAAAACACTTTTTCTCTCAAACCAGAATAACAAACAGGCTTTTGAATCCATGCTAGGTGAGATACTGGAAAGCTATGGATGTCGCATCGTACATGCCCAAGGAGATGCAGACACTTTGATAGTGAAGACAGCACTGAAGTGTTCAGCCATCAAAAACACATGTGTTATTGGAGAGGACACAGACCTTCTTGTACTTCTGTGTTTTCATGTCAAACCTTCAGATAAGGCTGTGTTCTTCAGGTCTGACAAGCGAAGTGGAACCAAGCAGCGAATGTGGCATATCCAACAAGTGCAAAAGTGCTTGAAGCCACAGATAGTGAAAGCCTTACCATTCCTGCATGCTATCAACGGCTGTGATACAACATCCCGTCTGTATGGAATTGGTAAGACAATTCCTGTCAAGAAAATGGATGACCCCATCTTTATGGCTGCAAGCAGTATCTTCTGTACTAAGGATCAAAATCATGACACAGTCATTTCTGAAGGTGAGAAAGCACTGGTCTCTTTGTACAATGGCCAGCCTGGTGTCACTCTAGACACCCTTAGCTACCATCGCTTCTGTGAGAAGGCAGCAACCTGTGTCACAGCAATCCAGGTCCAAAGCCTTCCGCCCACCTCAGCTGCTGCAAAATACCACAGCCTACGTGTCTATCTGCAAGTACAGGTAAAGTTAGACATTTTTAAGTTAAAACATATTCATTTATTATTGATGTTGTTACATTATGCCCCTTTTAAATAATTTGTCAGTGCATTATTCCAGCCGAGTTTTACAGATGTTTATGATTACTATGAATTTCATATTACAGCCCAGGTCAAAGCCCAGGCTTTGAATGTTAAACTGTGACTTTATACAACAACCAGTGTATTATTAGTGTTTGTTGATTAACTGACAACATCAAATGACAACGAAGACAGCTGCTTGTCTGTCTGCAAGAATATTTACACGTCATCATTCTTCAAAAGAAAAAAAACACCATATAAATGTTATTATAAATCATCCAATATCATGTGTGTTGATTTTTTCAAAGCTCTTTGTCAGCAGTTAAACAGAGCATTTGTAGTTAACATGCGTTTCTATATTTGTACAGCTCATGAGGCACAGTTTTCAACCTTGATTGTATGCAATACTCAAAAGAATAATGCTTTATTTTCGAATTTACTAAATGGAACAACTCTCAGAGTTAATATACAATTTGCATCATTTTGAAACGAAAGTCATGATGCTATGTAAAATCTACTTCCAGGAATGGATCCAGCTACACCAAGACCTTGATCCTCAGCTTTGGGGATGGCAGATCAGCTCTGGACGATTCGAAGCAAGGACAACAGACCTTCCACCAGCACCAGATTTCTCCTTCGATTTGTGCGATGTAACTGCAAAACAGACTGCAGGTCAAAGTTGTGTACATGCAGAAAGCATGGCCTGGAGTGCTCTCTGGCATGTGGTGAATGCAAAGGCTTGAGTTGTTATAACTCGCCGAACTTTGAAGACGCAGAGAGTCATTGGATGATATTGGTGCTAATTTTCTGATCTTGGTGACCTTTCAAACTTCCTGAAGTAAACCGGTTCATGGATGTGGTTCGGGGGATGGAAAATTCTGATAGGTGAGTCGTGCATGTGCATGACAAAACCTAACATGTAACTGTTAAATGTTGACTGTGCATGAAGTGTAAATGAAATATTGACTGTGTTTATACTCACATATTCTAAAGCAAAATGAGAAAAGATTTGGCTAGATGTGTTCCGGGTTTTTGTTTTCCTCTTTTTGTTTTATTTTGGTTTTTCTTGTTGTTGTTTTTTTGATGATTTTATTCGGGGAGGGGATTGGGGGGGGGGGAAGGGGAGGTAATCCTTTGCGTACGAATACCCCGTCCCCTCTCTCACACCCCACACACACACCACACACACACACACAGAGTGAGAGAGAGAGAGAGAGAGAGAGAGAGAGAGAGAGAGAGAGAGAAAGAAGAGAAAGTGATGACTGCGAGCGAAATACCATCAACACGGGAAAAAAAATCTGTTTCTGACCAAAAGTGGGAACCATACACAAGCGACCCCCGACACGCAGCTGATGACAGAAATATCCACACGCGCAGACCACAGACAACGCGCTTCCTTTGCTTTTCGCCTCGTAGCTCGTTTCGATTGTGTGCCTAGTATGGCTAACAGGCGTCGCTGAAATGCTGATCTTAACAAAATTATATATCTTTTAATTGTTTTTAATGCACTTCCCGCAACTCTTTTTTTCTCGATTTTGGATATGTTGTTACTAAACATTTTTAGAATCGAACGCAGTTGTTTTTCAAACTGTTGCAATTAGTTCCTAACTTCGTTAATTTTACTCGTTCCGTGACCGGACTACTACTGCATGTTAGCGTTGCACTGCTTTCAGAGAAACAATGGTGGTGGAGCGGGCCGGGGTGGTGTCAAGGCCATGGTCTGATCGCCTGTTCGCTTTTTCAGAAATACAACCCCTCCCCCACCCCACCCCACCCCCACTCGCAATTCGTTTGCCCCGTTCCATCTTATCCCTACCCCGCACCTCCCTACCCCTCCTCGCCTCTTTCCCCAATCCCATTTTTTTTTTTCAATGACACAACGTCAATGTATCTCATTACCTGGCGACGCTATCGTGATTTTCTGCTGTGTTGAGCAGCAAGTGATAGTTAGATACGCCATACAAGCCTGAGCGAGTTTCTGAACAAGACAGAGAGGAAAAACAAATAAACCAACAAACAACAACAACAACGGCAACAGAAGCTTGCAGAACTGACTGTTACTGTGTGCATGCTAGGACACCTTGACACTGGGTGCGAGGGCAAATCCTTGTGTGTGTATGTGTGTGTGTGTGTGTGTGTGTGTGTGTGTGTGTGTGTGTGTGTGTGTGTGTGTGTGTGTGTGTGTGTGTGTGCGTGCGTGTGTGCGTGTGTGTGTAGTTGATTTATTGATTGATTGATTTGATTTTCACAACAATGGTGATGTGAGACTAAAAATGAACCAGTCCACAAAAAAACACGCAAAATAAAACGGGTTGTGTAAGAGTGTGTGTGTGTGTGTGTGTGTGTGTGTGTGTGTGTGTGTGTGTGTGTGTGTGTGTGTGTGGTGTGTGTGTGTGTACTGTGGGTATGCATGTGTGTGTGTGTGTGTGTGTGTGTGTGTGTGTGTGTGTGTGTGTGTGTGTGTGTGTGTGTGTGTGTGTGTGTGTGCAAATCCCACGGATTTGACACCCCTCTCTACTCCCTTCTTCACATACACATACACAACAACATAACCCTCGTATACACTGCACACACACATGAACACACACACACACACACACACACACACACACACACACACACACACACACACACACACACACATACACACACACACACACCACACACACACACACACACATACACACACAAGCATCACTTACCCCGCCCCCATCTCCCTCCCATATCTGCCGCCCACCCCACCCCTCCCCATGCAAAAGCACATACACTGTCATACACGCACTACCCATAATTTCCACCTGACGTCAACTGACACTAAGCTTCGCTACATTAGAGCCACACCAGATTACCTCCAAATTTTGGGTTTTGGGTTTTTTTTGTGCATTGTGTGTCTTTTTATGGTCTTATCAAGAGCTCCAAACTGGTGATGTGATCTTACATAATGCAGAGATAAAGCGAAAAAAACAGTTGTGGCACAGAGCAAGATTACCTATATGTTGGGAGCAACAGCGGAACATAGAGCTTTAACCACTGTGCCTATCCGAGGAGAGGAGTAGGAAAGGAAGGGAAGGCAGACCATGCTGTTCACGGCTGATACTTCCCTGCCTAAAGATGTGGCAGCAGGAGAGCAAAAGTATCTGCCTTCCTCATTACACTGACCACTGGCCCGCTCTGGCATGCGGGAGGGGAGAGACTAGGACAGCCGTTCCAGCTGAACACAGGGTCAGCTCTCCATTACTCACTTAGTGCCAGAAGGAAATGTAATCAAGTGGCCCCCTTGTGTGTATTCAACGGCTTATCTCTAGTCCACTGCAGAAACCTGAACCTTTGCCAGATTTGACACCGGTCTTTTCTTTCAAGATAGTGAGCAGTACACAATTTGTTGACTTGGAAGAATCTCCACTACTTCATTAAACAAGGTGAGTTGTTTGACATGTTACTGATTGACTTACCATGTTCTACATCTTTGCGTGTGTGTGTGTGTGTGTGTGTGTGTGTGTGTGTGTGTGTGTGTGTGTGTGTGTGTGTGTGTGTGTGTGTGTGTGCGTGTGTGTGCATGTGTGTGTGTGCGTGTGCAGGCGCACGAGCACGGTGTGTGCATGCATGTGTGTATGCGCGCACACGAGAGAGAGAGAGTGAGAGAGAGAGAGTGAGAGAGGAGTGTGTGTGTGTGCGCGCACTTGCGTGCTGCCTGCGTGCATATGTGTGTGCGTGCGTATGTGTGCGCGCGTGCGTGCGTATGTGTGTGTGTGTGGTGTGCATGCCAGTGTGCGGCGCGAGCGCAAGAACATGGGCACGCGCACGTGTGTGTGTGTGTGTGTGTGTGTGTGTGTGTGTGTGTGTGTGTGTGTGTGTGATCATGCACGCACACACACGCGAGCGTGCATGTATGCCTCTGTGTGTGTGTGCGTGTGTGCATGGACGCGTGTGCGCGCGTGCACATATGTGTGTGTGTGTGCGCGCATGTAGTGTGTGTGTATGCGTGCGTGCATGCATAGGTTGTGTGTGTGTGTGTGTGCGTGATTACATATGTGCAGGCACGCACGAGTGTGCTCTGTGTGTGTGCCTGTGTGGTGTGTGTGTGTGTGTGTGTGTGTGTGTGTGTGTGTGTGTGTGTGTGTGTGTGTGTGTGTGTGTGTGTTTGCGCGCGCGTGTCTGTGTGTGTGCCTGTGTGTGTTTGTGTGTGTGTGTGTGTGTGTGTGTGTGTGTGTGTGTGTGTGTGTGTGTGTGTGTGTGTGTGTGTGTGTGGAGAGAGAGAGAGAGAGAGAGAGAGAGAGAGAGAGAGAGAGAGAGAGTGTGTGTGTGTGTGTGCGTGTGCGTGTGGGTGTCTGCAAAGGCACTTGCGTGCAATAATTTCATCTACATGGAAAACAGTCTTTATCCTTTAATTAATAGATGTTTGCGACAGAGATTAATGTATGTACGTAGTAACTGCTTTTGTATTTGCTGTTATCAAGTTATGTTGTGACTCACCGTATTTTTCAATTTTGAGATAATAGTGTAGTCGTATTTGTATTTGATGTACTTCACCCTATTTGATCACTTTTCAAGAAAACAATTGAGTAAATGTGTCAATGTCACTATTGGTATACCGACATGTGGTGGGGTTTTGTTTTCTTTTGTTCTTGTACTTGTTCTCGAGTGTCCTTTTGTTCCGCTGTGGACAGTGTTTTACCCAAAACCAAAATGTTAACTGTTCATGTTGTTTACTTTTTCTTGTTTGTTTGTTTCAGAAAAGCGAGTGAATGAGCTGTCAGAGGTGATGAAGCTGAGTTGAGAGACAGAAAACTTGCACCAGCTTTCTGACAAGATCAACAATTAAGCGCCTTGACTGCAGGCTGAAAGTCAACAGTATGGAGAGGGTGGAGGTACCTGCAGACAGGAATTGCTTTAGACCTCCCACCAAACCTCTGTGATTTCATGGCGCAGAATGCTGAAGATCATATCCAGTTTCACAACAATAATTCCGGCCTCAGTTCAGTCGAGAGGCAAAGAAGCGTGACCTGCTGGACTTGTGTGACATGGGCATCACTATTATCACAGTACCCCAAACAGCTGCTCTGTTTCAGACAGGCTGACTGAACTGGACAAAACAGAGAGCACAGATACTGATGATGAGTGACTTGCTTTTTTTTAAAAATACTTTGTGACACCAAGGGATTGTGATCTTTCATTTGCTTCTAAAACTTTTGTATTTCTCAAGGTCGGAGATGCCTCCTGTTTCATGTGCCAGTGTGAAATGTGTGTATTTAGAAAACTCTGACAAGTGCTATTCCTTTGGTAATTCATACATCATCATGTTTACTTTTTTCGAGTGACACTGTCAGTATGCCTGAACATGAACAAATTTGGCCCCCTGATTCAGTAGTGTACACTGACAAAAGTATTCATTGTAAACATAGTCATATACCGTGGACTGCGTAAGCAACTCACAGTATTAAAAGAAGACTTAGCTGCACTTTCATCTGAACTGTAAACAAGCCATTCTTGTGGATAAAGGTGAAGACTGTCCTGTGAAAGTTCTCATTTGTACACCAAGTATCATATGCTTTAAACAGATTCCCTGACTCAGACATGCAACCTTAATATTGATGAAAAAA
The DNA here is from genome assembly GCA_018398815.1 of Conus ventricosus. Classification (NCBI taxonomy): domain Eukaryota; kingdom Metazoa; phylum Mollusca; class Gastropoda; order Neogastropoda; family Conidae; genus Conus; species Conus ventricosus. Next base: position 46,058,577 of record CM031628.1, on the reverse strand, counting down.
GTGTGAACAGGCTGTGCACAGTGCCAGCTGCAAGGAAAGGCTGTTTCCCTGATTTGTATAAACATTCATGGTCAGGCTGAATGGTGGTGTAACAATAACATGTGAAAGTGTGCGCTGTGAAAGTTCTGTCTTTCTGGATCAACGTGAATGGAGAAAACAACTATGAAAGGTGAGATGATTTCTCGTATCTCTGGATATGTCATTGTACTTTTATCGGAATGAATGTGTGACTGACTGGGCTTCAGTCTTTTTCCATTTTTCTCTCTTGAAAAAGGGCAAAAAAAATAAATATATATATATATATATCAGTGGCGGCGGAAGCTGTCCAGGATTAGGGGGGGGGGGGGGGGGGGGGGGGGGGGGCAATGGATATTTCAAATCATTGAACTCCGACAATCACAATATGGCAATGCTCGATTAAAAAAAAATCCAGCATGCAATATTCAGTTTACACACACACACGCACGCACGCACGCGCCCGCGCGAGTGCACACACACACACACACACACACACACACACACACACACACACACAACACATACTTGAAATACATTTTGTATAGCTGGACATTAGGCACCGTAAAATGCAGTTACTAAGTCACGATTGTCACAGTCTGTACATTAGCAGGTTACACCAACAGCTGGGAGGTTACACCTTTACACATTTAATTTTCCGAAGTAACTTTGACGTCGTTCGTTTCTGCAAACTAACTCGGAAAAAAAATGTCAGCGACATTGAGTTGATCAACCTTGTCTTTGAACACATGCATAATGAGACAGTTGTTTAGGCGCTCCTGAGTCATAGTGCTTCGGAGGTATGTTTTGACCCGCTTCAAGGCAGAAAAACTGCGTTCAGCTGTTGCAGCTGTAACTGGAATGGTCAGGTACAGCCTGATAAGTTTGTCTACCTCACTCAAACATTCTTTTAACAGTGTCAGAAAGCTGTCAGTTCTTCTAGCAGTGCCTCAAAGATGGACTTCTTCTTGTCCCCCAGAGCATGTGGAAGGATGGCCAACTGTGTTTTGAGTCTGTCCATGCCAATGTCCGCAGCATATGTGTCTTTGATCTCTTGAGGAATTTCTGGATTCTTTCCTGCAGCTCCGTCATCCAAGAGAATTTCAATCTTCCTTGGCAACTGAAGACTTTGTTGGTCAAACCTGTGCTTTACATGCTCTTTGACGTTGTCTATGGCCTCATAGTACTGCTGTCTGTAATAAGCAGAAGGGTCAGAGTAGCTGTGACCCTGGGAGCCCTCATCAAGTCTTCATGGAGGCTGTGTCTGTCTTGGAATGCGGGGCTCATCACACACGTTTGCAGCCGTGGTTGAGACCTCGGCAAAAAACGTCTGGAAACTGTTATCCTGACGCATACTTTCAAGCGTTCTCAGACAGAGGTTTGCAGCGTTTATTGCATCCACACAGGACGTTTGTTTCCTTTGAACAGCTGTCGCCAGCTCTTCAGTCACATTAAAGACATCCCGTGAAAGTGAGAGCCCAAGACAGAAGAACTGCTGCATAAGTGCAAGAAGGCGAATGCCCTCCTGGCATACTCATCATGTCCTTGTGAGACTAGTTCAAGTGTTTCTTTCAAAGCTTCATAGTTCTCAATGACAGATTCAAAAGCTCTTGTTCGAACAGTCCACCTTGTTGGACACAGTGGTTTAATGGACGGGCTGCACGAAGTTGTGTTTCATGTTGGATTGTTTCAAAAAGGATCTGTCGTTTTTGGTGATAATCTGATCAACTGAATGACCTCTGTGGCAAAGTCAAGGGCATCTCTTATTACTTTGACCTTTCTGGAAGCCTCTTGTAACACAAGATTGACTGAGTGTGCCAAACAGTGTACGGACACTGCTGACGGGACCTCATCTTTGAACCGTTTTGCTACTCCTGAAACGTGACCCTGAAAATTACTGGCCCGTCGTAGGCCTGACCCCTACACTTCTGCACTGGCAAGCCCAGCTTGATCAAGCAATCCTTTAGCGCATTAAAAATTGTCTCAGCACAGGTATTGTCAACATGTACCAGTCCCACAGGCTCCTCTATGACTTCAAACTGCTCAGTTACCCATCTTATGCAAATTACAACCTGCTCCCTGTTTGCAACATCACAGGTTTCGTCAGCTGGTATCGAAAACCAATTCGCTTCTCTGATTTCAAGTACAACAGATCGCAAGACTTTATGTGCCATAATCCTGAGGATCTCGTTGACAATATCATGTGACAGATATTTTGAACCTGTGTTTGTTTTTTCCTTGCAGCCCTCTCCAAAGCAGAACTTGAGCAGCTGTTGAAGGTTGCCTTCTTGCTCGTCATGTCCACGGAGAGGCAGACCCTGACGCAGGAGAAACTGAAGGCTCTTTAGTTCGTTCATCAGGTTTTGCAGTGTTTCTTTTGTTCTGTTTCATGCTGTCACGTCACTGGAGCATACACTGACGTTGTAGACTGCCTACAGTTTACGTCATACACGGCTGCTCCATGTGAAGATGATATTTCGTGGCTTGAGAACTTTTCCAGTGCTTTCTTCCAGTTGTCAAAACTGCTACATACAAACGCTGCATCAGGTTTGCAGCCTTGATGATTAGCCCTCATGCAGAAGAAACAATATACCTTCTTGTCTGTTGTGCATAGGTGAAGCCAAGGGTATTGCTGGAACCAAGATCTTTGGAAATAGCGGGGCCTTCCTGAACTTACCCTGGTCAGTTTGGAGAGGACTGTGTCGCTCTGTGGCTGAAAGGGGTTGACTGCGTCCTTGCAGCACACAGTAGACTGACATTTTGGTTTTCTTACAGTAGCAGGTCGGTCAGTGTCATCACGAGGAGACTGCGCAGGTCGGTTGGCGTCGTCACGAGGAGACTGTACGATTGATGCACCTTCTGTAGGAGATGAGAAAACACTTTCTTCCTCCTTTTCTTCATCATTTTCACTGTCCTGGTTTGATGAAGTGTTAGGCTCACAAAATGTTCCTCGCTTATTTGCCCTATAAGGACAGATGGAAGGGGGGATTCAATGTCTTGTGCCAGATCTTATTCATCAGGTAGCATATCCTGGAGCT
>CM031628.1:46045524-46053024 GCA_018398815.1 Conus ventricosus | reverse complement strand
CAGCGTAAAAACAATGAAGAAATACAGTTTAAATGATACACAAAATACCGGACAAACAATGAAGAAATACAGTTTAAAGGCATCACAAATACCGGACAAACAATGAAGAAATACAGTTTAAATGAAACACAAAATACCGGACAAACAATGAAGAAATACAGTTTAAATGAAACACAAAATACCGGAAAACAAACCTATGGACAAAACAGTCACTGCAAAAGTCACAGACAATTTCCATTCATGAAATTCTCATTTGGAAGTCTGCAACTTAGAACAAGAAAAAGGCATCTCCAAAATTGTGGTTTGAAAAAAAAAATCATGAAAAACGTTCCAGAGTAGAGACAGGAGAATGATTAATCTTGGCAGTAAACGTCAGACAGACAACAGTAAAGACAGATTGAAAAAAGAAAGGGCAAGGTTAAAGAGAGTGAGAGAAAAGAGGACATTTTATAAGAAGGGGGAATCATTTCTACTGAATAAGCGCCTCGCATCTCCACAGGGACGAGAGAGAGAGAGAGAGAACGAACGAACGAACGAACGAACGAATTTTATTGAACATCGGCCACAGACCATAATTCAAAAGGGTTTGGGGTGCGGGGCGAGGGAAGTGGGGAAGACAATGGGTCAAGGGCACTGGGGAGGGGTAAATAATGAAGTCATTCACATACATCATGATTACGTTTTACAAATGGATACGCCAATACACAAAAAGGATCAGGATTCAAAAATATATACAAACGTATCTGTGATACTACACTTGCAGAAAAAAGCGTATATGGATAAACAAACAAAGAAAAAAACGACAACAAAAGCACACATACACAAAAATAAATAAAGGTGTCAAAAATTACTTCATAAGAGGAGAAAACAAGAGAAACTCTCTAAGAAAATGTTGTCAATTTTAGTAGCATTTTCATCTTAATACACGACCTGAATAAACTTGTCTTCTACGAATTGCGTGGAAAATATATTTTGAAACTTGTAATGTTCTCTTATTATCCCGTGGTAGAAGAATGATTGACAGTGGTAATTGTACAATATTTGAAATAAACGCTTCCCTTAAATCATTATAAAGTGAGCACTCACATATGAAGTGGTTTTCATCTTCTACAGAATTAACACAAAACGGACAATTTCTGTCTTTTGAATTATGACTATATCGGAACAGATTATTATTCAAAGGTTAAAACATTCAATCTTGCATGTGAAAAAGCTACTTTGAAACAAAATACATCAATGCTACAAAGATAAATTTCCCTTTCAAAAACGACTTTAAAAGATCTATAGCTTGCATATCGTTCCTTATCTCTAATAGCTCCTGTCCACTCTTGTATAAACATATCAATTAATCTCTGCTTGAATATGCATAAGAACCAACGAACATTGCCAACATCCTGTTGTAACCATACCAAGTTGAAACCAGTCTCACATAACAATTCTCTTACATTTGTTACCCAGCATTTTTTACCATTCTGATCAAGGATTACCTGCATACTATATGCTTGCCGCGGTAATCTGTTCTGTCCATACTAATCAGTTTGAACCAATATCGAATCGCGTTTACGTATGAGTTAATAAAGAGGGGGTATCTTCCCAGTTCCCCGTATACCATTTTGTTTGGGGTCTTAAGTGGAACTCCCAGAAAACGCTTGCATGCTAGCAAGTGAACTCTCTCCAAGCCATCTAAACGATGTATCCCCCACACTTCAGATGAATATAATAAAATGGATTTGATTTTGGCGTCAAACACCTTAAAATAAATGTGATAACCGATATCCTTATTCTTCTGGAAAGCTCTTATCAAAGTAATCAATGCCCTTTTCCCTTTAGTAATTAAGTGTTCAGTACCAAGTCTTGGACTAAGTTTTGTTGAAAAAACGAACCCCAAATAGCAATAAGTATTGACAACTTCTATCTTAGTATTGTCAAAAATCCATTGTTCGTTTTTACCAAGAAATCCTCCTTTTCTGAAAACCATTATTTTTGTCTTATCTATATTAACATCTAATTTCATATTTGTACAGCATGTTTACAGTATATTTAATTGGTTTTGAAGTCCGACTGGAGTTGTAGACAACAAAACCACATCGTCTGCAAAGAGCAGAATGAATAATTCCATGACATTGGGCATCAGTTGAATACCATGTCTACCTTCTTCATTCATATGAGTTGCCAACTGATTGATAAAGATTTCAAACAGTGTTGGGCTTAAATTAAAACACATCCTTGACGGACCCCCTTGGGACAACTGAAATAGTCAGAGTACGTATAATGTGACCTTACACAAGATATTAGAGAGTTATACATAGCTTGAAGCGCACAGAAAAATTTCCCTTTAATACCTGATTTCTAATACACTGTAAAAGCTTATCGTGTCTTACTGAGTCAAAGGCTTTTTTGAAGTCGACAAAAGCCACATATAGTTTTTTCCCACGCTGAGTCAAGCGCTGGTGACCTACTCGTTTTGAGTGAACCAGTATTTTAGGAAGAAGAAGAAGAAGAAGAAGAAGAAGAAGAAGAAGAAGAAGAAGATTTCTGTCCCACGGAATACAGACAAAAAATTTGGTCGATCGTAGAATATTTTTTACGGAAGCCAGCTTGACTCTCAGAAATCCTATTATTAGCTTCAAGCCATGCGTAGAGACGCTTATTCAATATAGAGCTGTAACATTTAGAAATTGTGCTTAATAGTGATACTCCTCTGTAATTATCAACTTTATTAATATCCCCCTTTTTGTGAATAGGAATCACTATGGCCTTAGCCCACTCTTTCGGATAAATACCTTTTTAAAATATGATATTAAAAAACTTCTTTAGAAAAGGAATCGTAATTTCTCTTCCAGCCTTTAACATTTCTGGCAGCACACCATCTGAACCGCAAGCCTTACTTAACTTTAGTTTGTTCACAGCGTATGTTACTTCACTTGCAGATATTTCAGAGTTCAGTTCATGTTCTTCTTGCTCATTTAAATCAACATTATCAAAGTTATCATTTTCATCATAGCCATCGTCTACCGAAAATACACTCTTAAAATGATTGAGCCAGTTATCTATTGTAATGTTATTCGTACATTTTGACTTTTGTTTCCCACTCCCCATTACAGACAATTGTTTCCAAAACTTAGAGGAATCTGAAATACTTGATGAGAGCATTTCAGCCTGTTTTCGTTTTAAAATTCTCTTTTTTTGAATTTCAATAAGTTCTTATACTTTTTCTTTGCTTGCACATACTCCACACGATCTTCTTCTTTCCTACTATTTCTGAAAATCCTAAGTGTTTTCCTACTGTACTTCTTTGCTTGTCGACATTCATCATCAAACCACTCTGCTGACTTTGGAAGAGAATTTGGATAAACTTTCTTTAACATTGGACTGCTAGCAGACAATAAAGACTTAACAAAAATATCTAATGCACCATCAGCATCATTTTCTACTAGGGACAAAGCCCTTTGTATATCAGCTCTTGTATCAGTTTTTCGCAGGTTTTCAAGGAAAGTGAGAGCGCCTTCTTCGTCCCATACATGTTTTTCAATAAACCAATTGGAATCAATTTCCCGTTTGACATAATTGCAGGAACCTGCCAATGGTATAGAAAGAACAACTGGTAAGTGGTCCGATTCAGTAGAATCTTCAACAATGAGAGACATATTGTTCAAGACCCCAAGCAAAATAGGAGACATAACAAAATAATCGACAGTGCTACACCCTGAGCTGGATATAAAAGTGTAGCTACCATCAAAACATTGTTCTGATAGCCCGTTAAAGATCACAATGTCCAGAGAATTGCACAGGTCTAACAACTGTTCACCAAACACATTTAGAGCATCATCCTGTGATACTCTACAATATGGTGGCTGACCATAGTTTTCATCATCCAAGTTTTCATCAATGTCAATACCAACATTATTTTTTGACGCTGTTCTTGCATTTAAATCCCCGCATAACAAAATATGAAAATCTGACAACTCATATAAATCAAGAAAACATTGCTCTAGAGACTCGATACCAAATCCATTGTCGCGGATTCCCCAGACAGTGGAGTCTATTGGGGGCATATAAGTACAGATCCAAAATATGTTCTTGTCAGTATTGAATAGTTTCCTGTCAATATCAAGAACAATCAAATTTTCAGCTTTATAATCCACCTGCTTGACAAAATTTGAAAACGTCTTCCTAACTAAAACAATGACACCACCCGAATACCTTCCTTGGTGGGATAGTTTACTTGCTTTAGAGTGATAAATATCCTAGTCAGAAAAAAGTGTGGACTCAAAATTCTCGCCAATGAAAGTTTCAGTGAGACAAACAAATCGTGGGATTTAATATACTGAATAAAATCGTTATTTTCTAACTTAGACAACAGACCATTTACACTAAAATTTAGAAAATTTGCATTACCACTCTTTACATTAAACATACAGCGATGTTTACCTTTCTCTTTATATTCTTCCTCACACTTTCTACTCTGGCATCTTCTGCATGTTTTATTTCTAGCTTGCTCTTTGGCCCGGCCGACAAGTGTGAGTGAACACTTTCAACACAGGTCGCTTGTCACATCGCTCCGTCTTTCTGAGTGAACACTTTCAACACGGGTCGCTTGTCACATCGCTCCGTCTTTCTGAGTGAACACTTTCAACACGGGTCGCTTGTCACATCGCTCCGTCTTTCTGAGTGAACACTTTCAACACAGGTCGCTTGTCACATCGCTCCGTCTTTCTGAGTGAACACTTTCAACACAGGTCGCTTGTCACATCGCTCAGTCTTTCTTGGGAATTCATACATGTTTGATATTTGTGATCGTCATGAAAGTTGACAGCAGGTGATGTCTACGTGCAGGCTACATGTTGTCAAATTTTGAGGCCGATTGCTCTGATAAGTTTTGAAATATTTGGAATTTTTCAAATTGCTTTTTTCATCATATCCAGTAGTAGAACATTTGTCATTATTCCCAAGTGTGGTAACAGATGAAGTGAACACAATGTTCACTCAAAAACTGTTGAGGCCGTCGCTCAGATTAACACACTGGCTGTGTGCGGTTTTTCTGTTGTTGTGTAAAGATATTGAACAGAACCCCGGGCCTGAGGACAACATTTTGCAGTTAGTTGACTGGAGATTTGCGCAAATCACGCAGAGCTTTCATCTTCACTCAACACAACTGAACCGGCTGATTGAAGAAAAATTCCAAGGACAAGAACAAATCTTACGCCGCTTGAATTCAGAATTAGTTCAACTGAAATCAAACGTGGAAGAAACCAGGGAGGAAATAACAGAGTTGCGGGAAGACAGGGACAACATTGTTGATCGACTTGACTGCTTGGAAGGAAAAACAGAGTCTCTTGAGATCGAGTCGAAAAAATGCAATATAAAATTTTTGGGCATCGATGAAACAGAAAAAAGAAATGAGCTGTCCTGCGAGGATTTGGTGGCAGAAATTCTGAACTTCCATTCTGGTGAACATGAGTGGGGTCCATCTGACATCAAACGTGCTTTCAGACTGGGAAGCCCTCATCAGAACAACAAACCACGCCCACTCTTAGTACAGTTTTCCCACTGGAGAGACAAGATGTACATTCTCAAGAACAGAAAACTTCGTGATGAGCTCAGGCGAAACAACATCAGGGTGACAACAGACATCACAACAAGACAGCAAGAACAGTTGAATTTCCATAGAGACCAGGGAAAAAACAGCCTACTTTTACAACGGAAGGCTTCATGTGAAAGACAGACAGCTACCTTATAGAAGGTACTCGTTTTCACACATCACCAGTCTTACAGATATCAAAACACAGAAGATGACCAAAACTTCCTGTCAAGTGACGATTGGCCACAGCTGCAACACCCTGGACGTGACTACCACAAGGAGGTGCAAAATGATGGGAGACAAGTAAACCAGAGAAAACCTGTGTTGGGGATACCAGGCAGACATCGCTACAACCCCAGTTTCAACAACAAAGACTTCAGACCAGGACCTGGTAACAACCAGGAATCAGAGGAAAGAAGAAGGTTCAGACAAGACGAAGGTAGAAATTCCAAACCTTTGCCTAGACAGCAGCAACAAACGTCCAGCAAGCAAAGATTTCCGGATGAAAACCCCAGGCATTCTACAATACCTGTGGCTCCAGGCTGGTCTTCATACAGTGGAGCTGTCCAAAGAGTCTCAGGCCAGAATGGGGATTCAAGAGCCTTCAACAGACCCTGGACCAGAGACCATGGAGGTAGTCGTCATCGGCAAGAACGGGACACATTTTATGGTCATGGCAGTCATGTTACTGACAAAAGCAGTGACCAAGTCAATGGGCGCAGCAACCAAGACAAAGAAAATCTCCACAGCGGAAGAGCCGTCCATGAAAGTGAAGACGTGTTAGAAATCTGTATGCAACCCACAGACAGCATTGAATTACAGAATGATGAAGTTGAAGAGGATCCACTTATCACACCAGTGAACAGTGCCTCCGAACAGATTTCCAAAGCTTCAGACATTGGACAAAGTGATGCAGTTGCCGGAGAAATGGCAATGAAGAAAACGAATGAAGAAAATGATCTGGGCGAAACAAGGGGTAATCAAGCTGAAGATGAGGGTCAGGAGGATACGGGGAGCAAACTTCCGGAGACAGGCCCATCAGAATCACGTCCAACACAGGACACACAGTCCCAGTCCAACCCTTCCCCAGAAGTAAGACCAGATCAGCACTCAGGCACCCCTTCTGCCAATTCCAGGAAAAAGTCAGATCAGCACTCAGGCACCCCTTCTGCCAACTCCAAGAAAAAGTCAGCTTCCAGAACCAGTGAAAAGAATGAGAAGCAGAATAAAAAGACATCTGGAAAACAGTGTTGAAAGAAAAGGACTTCCAGCACCAGAGACAACAGCCAGAACAGCATTGTGGACAGTTTTAAACGCGTGCAGTCCAGAAAAGGCAGTCAAGGGCGTACAAGGTCCCGAACCCAGCGCAAATCTCCCGAGAGAGAGAGAGAGAGAGAGAGAGAGAGAGAGAGAGAGAGAGAGAGAGAGAATCAATCTCCATGAAGTTATAAGTTGGATTTCATGGACTCCTGCCTGTGGTCATTTATGGCGGGACAAAGACGAGGAAATGTGCTGAATCTAGATCAACAAATCGTTATTGACGCAAACGCCTATTTCAGTGATTGACAGGACTTCATCTGGAGTCCAAACGCCTATTTCAGTGATTGACAGGACTTCATCTTGGAGTCCAAACGCCTATTTCAGTGATTGACAGGACTTCATCTTGGAGTCCAAACGCCTATTTCAGTGATTGACAGGACTTCATCTTGGAGTCCAAACGCCTATTTCAGTGATTGACAGGACTTCATCTTGGAGTCCAAACGCCTATTTCAGTGATTGACAGGACTTCATCTTGGAGTCCAAACGCCTATTTCAGTGATTGACAGGACTTCATCTTGGAGTCCAAACGCCTATTTCAGTGATTGACAGGACTTCATCTTGGAGTCCAAACGCCCTCGCTCTTCACGTCGCTTGCAGAC
>CM031628.1:46037986-46044524 GCA_018398815.1 Conus ventricosus | reverse complement strand
TGAAGCCTTTTTTTTAAAATGGTTTGTCCCCTCAGCGCTCCCCCAACGGGGGGTTTTTGTTTTGTTGGTTTTGGGGGTTTTTTCCCGCCCCGTATTAAACTGGCTGTATCTTTGTCACAATATTGTCTTCAACGAGCCAACAAACCTTTAAGATACACAATTCTTTCTTCAGTAAACGGTTACACACTCCACAGCGCAGTAAACACAGCGTGCTGCTCAGCAGTCAGTGGAAGAATGTGTGGGTTAACCTAGTCGTGAGCGGCCGGAAGGCTAACGCTTAACTCGCTGATTGGCCGGGCTGGGGAACAGCGCCCCAGGATCGGGAGTGTTGGCGTAGGAAGGCTGATGTAATGCTAAGTCAGGAAGGAAGGGGGTGAAAAGGAGGGGGAAGAGGGATAGAGGAGGTGCAGCAGTATTGATTTTTTGGCCTGTGTGTGTGGAGAGAGAGAGTGGTGTGTGTGTGTGTGTGCGCAGCGCGCGTGCGCGCGTATACGTGTGTGTGTGTGTGTGTGTGTGTGTGTGTGTGTGTGTGTGTGTGTGTGTGTCTGCCCGCCTCTCTGTCTGTCTGTCTGTCTCTCCTCTTCTCTGTCTGTCTGTCTGTCTGTCTGTTCTGAGGGCAACTTGACCTTAACGGTTTTGTCAGGGTTGCCGGTGATTCTCTCTCTCTCTTCTGCCACAGGAAAAGGCGGCTTTTAGGCCACTTTCGCCCAAAAACTTGGTGGTGGAGCAAGTGGAGTAGAACAGACATTTATCTGTTCTCTCGAGTAAACTAAAAGACGGCCATTTTGAAGGGAAAAGGCATTCAAGTGCATCAACATTCCCAGTGTTCACTTCGCCTTTCTACTTTTAGCCTTTTTATCCTGTCTTGTATCGTAACTGGACATCAGGTTCTGTAGATACATCAAAACAACAGTAAGCAGCAAAAACAAACCCGACAAATCGCAGGACCCCCCCCCCCCCCCCCCCCCCCCCCCCCCCGCAACCAAAACAAGTAGGTCAGTAGTGCGTGAGGAACATAAGGCAAGGTCAGGACTTCAGTGCGCAGACGTATTAGTTGTGACTGAGGCAGCCTGTAGAGGTAGCAGGTGTTTATTGTACGGGGACAGTATTCTGAAAAACCACACTCCACAGACGTAGCGGCCAGCCACACTCAAGACACGCTGTTGGGACAATCGGATACCTGACCTTTCACCTGGCTTTAATGCGCGCGCACTCTGCGCCAAATTATAATGCTCACAAGAAGAATTGAAGTAATTACCAGATCAATACAGAATCAAGCTAATGCTCACAAGAAGAATTGAAGTAATTACCCAGATCAATACAGAATCAAGCTAATGCTCACAAGAAGAATTGAAGTAATTACCAGATCAATACAGAATCAATCTAATGCTCACAAGAAGAATTGAAGTAATTACCAGATCAATACAGAATCAAGCTAATGCTCACAAGAAGAATTGAAGTAATTACCAGATCAATACAGAATCAAGCTAATGCTCACAAGAAGAATTGAATTAATTACCAGATCAATACAGAATCAAGCTAATGCTCACAGAAGAATTGAAGTAATTACGAGATCAATACAGAATCAAGCTAATGCTCACAAGAAGAATTGAAGTAATTACCAGATCAATACAGAATCAAGCTAATGCTCACATGAAGAATTGAAGTAATTACGATATTAATACAGAATCAAGCTAATGCTCACAAGAAGAATCGAAGTAATTACCAGATCAATACAGAATCAAGCTAATGCTCACAAGAAGAATTGAAGTAATTACCAGATCAATACAGAATCAAGCTAATGCTCACAAGAAGAATTGAAGTAATTACCAGATCAATACAGAATCAAGCTAATGCTCACAAGAAGAATTGAAGTAATTACGATATTAATACAGAATCAAGCTAATGCTCACAAGAAGAATCGAAGTAATTACCAGATCAATACAGAATCAAGCTAATGCTCACAAGAAGAATTGAAGTAATTACGAGATCAATACAGAATCAAGCTAATGCTCACAAGAAGAATTGAAGTAATTACGATATTAATACAGAATCAAGCTAATGCTCACAAGAAGAATCGAAGTAATTACCAGATCAATACAGAATCAAGCTAATGCTCACAAGAAGAATTGAAGTAATTACGAGATCAATACAGAATCAAGCTAATGCCTCACAAGAAGAATTGAAGTAATTACCAGATCAATACAGAATCAAGCTAATGCTCACATGAAGATTGAAGTAATTACCAGATCAATACAGAATCAAGCTAATGCTCACAAGAAGAATGAAGTAATTACGATATTAATACAGAATCAAGCTAATGCTCACAAGAAGATCGAAGTAATTACCAGATCAATACAGAATCAAGCTAATGTCACAAGAAGAATTGAAGTAATTACGAGATCAATACAGAATCAAGCTAAATGCTCACAAGAAGAATTGAAGTAATTACCAGATCAATACAGAATCAAGCTAATGCTCACATGAAGAATTGAAGTAATTACCAGATCAATACAGAATCAAGGTAATGCTCACATGAAGAATTGAAGTAATTACGAGATCAATACAGAATCAAGCTAATGCTCACAAGAAGAATTGAAGTATATTACCAGATCAATACAGAATCAAGCTAATGCTCACATGAAGAATTGAAGTAATTACGCAGATCAATACAGAATCAAGCTAATGCTCACATGAAGAATTGAAGTAATTAGCAGATCAATACAGAATCAAGCTAATGCTCACATGAAGAATTGAAGTAATTACCAGATCAATACAGAATCAAGCTAATGCTCACAAAAAGAATTGAAGTAATTACCAGATCAATACAGAATCAAGCTAATGCTCACAAGAAGAATTGAAGTAATTACCAGATCAATACAGAATCAAGCTAAATGCTCACAAGAAGAATTGAAGTAATTACCAGATCAATACAGAATCAAGCTAATGCTGACATGAAGAATTGAAGTAATTACCAGATCAATACAGAATCAAGCTAATGCTCACATGAAGAATTGAAGTAATTACCAGATCAATACAGAATCAAGCTAATGCTCACATGAAGAATTGAAGTAATTACCAGATCAATACAGAATCAAGCTAATGCTCACAAGAAAATTGAAGTAATTACCAGATCAATACAGAATCAAGCTAATGCTCACAAGAAGAATTGAAGTAATTACGATATTAATACAGAATCAAGCTAATGCTCACAAGAAGAATTGAAGTAATTACCAGATCAATACAGAATCAAGCTAATGCTCACATGAAGAATTGAAGTAATTACCAGATCAATACAGAATCAAGCTAATGCTACATGAAGAATTGAAGTAATTACCAGATCCATACAGAATCAACCTTGGACTCCGGTCAGACATAAGCAGGAAGACACTAACGCTTTAATACATAGGTAGATACCTGCACATATACATAGGTAGATACCTGCACATATACATAGGTAGATACCTGCACATATACATAGGTAGATACCTGCACATATACATAGGTAGATACCTGCACATATACATAGGTAGATACCTGCACATATACATAGGTAGATACCTGCACATAAACTTGGGAATTGAATGCTACTCACATTATGCGTACCGTTATCGATCGTCGCTGTACGGGACAAGCCTACTCGTATGACGTTTAACACAACACTTGACAAAACGGTTTTTCCCCACATTCAGCTGATTTTTTGGCAGTCGTTTCTATTTCGTGAGTACGATTCATTTTTTTAAAAAGAATTTTATAAAAAATGTTTGCTGCCAAACAACGTTGCAGCCGCATCAGCACACGTAGGGCTGAACATCCATAAAGGCAAGAGCAAGATTCTCAAGGCCAACACTGTCAGCACCAACTCGATCATGCTTGACATCGAGGTGCTAGAGGAGGTAGAAGCCTTTACATACCTGGGCAGTGTCATCGACAAGCAGGGAGGGCACAGACGCCGACGTCAGAGCAAGGATCCGAAATGTCAGGGCAGCGTTCGCAGCTATGGAACGTCTGAAGCTCCAAGGAACTGTCTGTCAACACCAAAGTCAGGCTCTTCAAACACCAACATCAAGGCAGTTCTATTGGTGGAGCGGAGACCTGGAGAACTACAGTCGCCATCACCAAGAAAGGCAGGTGTTCACAACAAGCTGTCAAGATTCCTTTCATCCCGGGGGCCCCAACACCACAAAAACAATGAGTTTTTGTGCAGGTGTTCATCAACAACTGCCGTGCAAGATCTGCATCCGGGCCAGACACCTCAAAACAATGAGTTGGGAGAGAAAAAACCAGCGGTGCCCGCAGAACAGGAAATCAAGAAATGACGTTGGCTGATTGGACATACACTGCGGAAGCCTGCAAGCAATATCACCAGACAAGCCCTAACATGGAACCCCCAAGGAAAACGAAAGAGGTCGGCCAGAACACCTGCACAGGGACCTGAAGCAGACATCAGAACATGGGATGACCTGGAACCAGCAGGAAAAAAAGAGCCCAGGACAGAGATGCCTGGAGTCCTTGGTTGGTGGCCTATACCCAGGAGGGGTAACAGGCGATGATGATGATGATGATATGTTTGCTACCTGTTTGAACTAATGGATACTCTGTGTCACCGAATTTATAACTGAATCGATATAAGTGAACAAATCGCCGTTCCAGAAGGGAAATAAGCGTCACACAGGTTATCTACTCCTGATCGGGGAAAGTGATTTTGACTGGACAATTACAAGCAACATTGAAAGGGGAAGATAACCCGAACAAAACGCTGGTTTAATTTGTCAACTATCCGCATGCAATATAGAGGACCGGTGTGGCCAATGCAATCTAGCGGACAGGTGCGCTCAATGCAATGTAGTGGACAGGTGCGGCCAATGCAAAATAGTGGACAGGTGCGGCCAATGCAATCTAGCGGACAGGTGCGGCCAATGCAATCTAGCGGACAGTGCGGCCAATGCAATATAGTGGACAGGTGCAGCCAGTGCAATCTAGCGGACAGGTGCGGCCAATGCAATCTAGCGGACAGGTGCAGCCAATGCAATCTAGCGGACAGGTGCAGCCAATGCAATCTAGCGGACCGATGTGGCCAATGCAATCTAGCGGACAGGTGCGGCCAATGCAATATAATGGACAGGTGCGGCCAATGCAATAAGCGGACAGGTGCGGCCAATGCAATATAGCGGACAGGTGCGGCCAATGCAATATAGCGGACAGGTGCGGCCAATGCAATCTAGCGGACCGATGCGGCCAATGCAATCTAGCGGACAGGTGCGGCCAATGCAATATAACGGACAGGTGCGGCCAATGCAATCTAGCGGACAGGTGCGGCCAATGCAATCTAGCGGACAGGTGCGGCCAATGCAATATAGTGGACAGGTGCGGCCAATGCAATATAGCGGACAGGTGCGGCCAATATGCAATCTAGCAGACAGGTGCAGCCATGCAATCTAGCGGACAGGTGCAGCCAATGCATTCTAGCGGACCGATGTGGCCAATGCAATCTAGCGGACAGGTGCGGCCAATGCAATATAATGGACAGGTGCGGCCAATGCAATATAGCGGACAGGTGCGGCCAATGCAATCTAGCGGACAGGTGTTGGCCAATGCAATCTAGCGGACAGGTGCGGCCAATGCAATATAGTGGACAGGGGCGGCAAATGCAATAAAGCGGACAGGTGCGGCCAAAGCAATCTAGTGGACAGGTGCGGCCAATGCAATCTAGCGGACAGGTGCAGCCAATGCAATCTAGCGGACAGGTGCGGCCATGCAATCTAGCGGACAGGTGCGGCCAATGCAATCTAGCGGACAGGTGCGGCCAATGCAATCTAGCGGAAGGTGCGGCCAATGCAATATAGCGGACAGGTGCAGCCAGTGCAATATAGCGGACAGGTGCAGCCAATGCAATCTAGCGGACAGGTGTGGCCAATGCAATCTAGCGGACAGGTGCGGCCAATGCAATCTAGCGGACAGGTGCGGCCCATGCAATATAATGGACAGCTGCGGCCAATGCAATATAGCAGACAGGTGCGGCAAATGCAATATAGCGGACAGGTGCGGCCAAGGCAATCTAGCGGACAGGTGCGACCAATGCAATCTAGCGGACAGGTGCGGCCAATGCAATCTAGCGGACAGGTGCGGCCAATGCAATCTAGCGGACAGGTGCAGCCAATGCAATCTAGCGGACAGGTGCGGCCATGCAATTTAGCCGACAAGTGTGGCCAATGCAATCTAGCGGACAGGTGCAGCCAATGCAATCTAGCGGACAGGTGCGGCCAATGCAATATAGCGGACAGGTGCGGCCAATGCAATCTAGCGGACAGGTGCGGCGAATGCAATCTAGCGGACAGGTGCGGTCAATGCAATCTAGCGGACAGGTGCGGCCAGTGCAATATAGCAGACAGGTGCGGCCAATGCAATATAGCGGACAGGTGCGGCCAATGCAATCTAGCGGACAGGTGCGGCCAATGCAATATAGCGGACAGAATGCGGCCAATGCAATCTTGCGGACAGGTGCGGTCAATGCAATCTAGCGGACAGGTGGGGCCAA
>CM031628.1:46030486-46035486 GCA_018398815.1 Conus ventricosus | reverse complement strand
GTACAAGATCTGACCATAGTGCACACCGGGCTGTACAAGATCTGACCATAGTGCACACCGGGCTGTACAAGATCTGACCATAGTGCACACCGGGCTGTACAACATCTGACCATAGTGCACACCGGGCTGTACAACATCTGACCATAGTACACACCGGGCTGTACAACATCTGACCATAGTGCACACCGGGCTGTACAACATCTGACCATAGTGCACACCGGGCTGTACAAGATCTGACCATAGTGCACGCCAGGCCACACCGACATGTCACAAACAAGTGTGGATGAACGGGTGCATGGGTGGTAGAGGGGGTGGGGGAGGGGTTGGGGGAGGGGGCGGGGGGGGGGGGGGGGGGATCGGGGTGCATGAGTCATGCGTTTTAAAGAAACATGACCTGTAAGAGCACGCAGGACGCGCGCATGACCTGTAAGGCTAACAACAATTAACAAAAAAAAAAACAACAAACAAACAAACAAACAAACCAACCACCACATGTATTTTTCAGAACTGCGGAGACGAGATCCCCCACCCTCAACCCCCACCCACCACCACCACCACCACCACCATCCCCAGCAGTCTCTCCGCCCCCCACTCCCTGTTCTCTTCCCCTCTGACTCTTTAAGCTGTGGAAAACTACTGCATGTTAGCGTTGCACTGCTTTCAGAGAAACAATGGTGGTGGAGCGGGCCAGGGTGGTATCAAGGCCATGGTCTGATCGTCTGTTCGCTTTATCAGAAATACAACCCTCTCCCCCCCCCCCCCCCCCCCCCACCCCCCACCCCCCACCTCGCAATCCGTTTGCCCCGTTCCATCTTGTCCCTACCCAGCACCCCCCCTACCCCTCCCTCGCCTCCCCTACCCCCTCCCTCGCCTCTTCCCCAATCCCTTTTTTTTTCCAAAGACACAACGTCAATGTATCTCATTACCTGGCAACACAATCGTGGTTTGCTACTGTGTTGAGCAGCAAGTGATAGTTAGATACGCCCATACAAGCCTGAGCGAGTTGTGTTGAGCAGCACGTGATAGTTAGATACGCCCATACAAGCCTGAGCGAGCTGTGTTGAGCAGCAAGTGATAGTTAGATACGCCCATACAAGCCTGAGCGAGCTGTGTTGAGCAGCAAGTGATAGTTAGATACGCCCATACAAGCCTGAGCGAGCTGTGTTGAGCAGCAAGTGATAGTTAGATACGCCCATACAAGCCTGAGCGAGTTGTGTTGAGCAGCAAGTGATAGTTAGATACGCCCATACAAGCCTGAGCGAGCTGTGTTGAGCAGCAAGTGATAGTTAGATACGCCCATACAAGCCTGAGCGAGTTGTGTTGAGCAGCACATGATAGTTAGATACGCCCATACAAGCCTGAGCGAGCTGTGTTGAGCAGCAAGTGATAGTTAGATACGCCCATACAACCTGAGCGAGCTGTGTTGAGCAGCAAGTGATAGTTAGATTACGCCCATACAAGCCTGAGCGAGCTGTGTTGAGCAGCAAGTGATAGTTAGATACGCCCATACAAGCCTGAGCGAGTTGTGTTGAGCAGCAAGTGATAGTTAGATACGCCCATACAAGCCTGAGCGAGTTGTGTTGAGCAGCAAGTGATAGTTAGATACGCCCATACAAGCCTGAGCGAGTTGTGTTGAGCAGCAAGTGATAGTTAGATACGCCCATACAAGCCTGAGCGAGTTGTGTTGAGCAGCAAGTGATAGTTAGATACGCCCAATACAAGCCTGAGCGAGCTGTGTTGAGCAGCAAGTGATAGTTAGATACGCCCATACAAGCCTGAGCGAGCTGTGTTGAGCAGCAAGTGATAGTTAGATACGCCCATACAAGCCTGAGCGAGTTGTGTTGAGCAGCACGTGATAGTTAGATACGCCCATAGAAGCCTGAGCGAGTTGTGTTGAGCAGCACGTGATAGTTAGATACGCCCATACAAGCCTGAGCGAGTTGTGTTGAGCAGCACGTGATAGTTAGATACGCCCATACAAGCCTGAGCGAGTTGTGTTGAGCAGCAAGTGATAGTTAGATACGCCCATACAAGCCTGAGCGAGTTGTGTTGAGCAGCACGTGATAGTTAGATACGCCCATACAAGCCTGAGCGAGTTGTGTTGAGCAGCAAGTGATAGTTAGATACGCCCATACAAGCCTGAGCGAGTTGTGTTGAGCAACAAGTGATAGTTAGATACGCCCATACAAGCCTGAGCGAGCTGTGTTGAGCAGCAAGTGATAGTTAGATACGCCCATACAGCCTGAGCGAGTTGTGTTGAGCAGCAAGTGATAGTTAGATACCCCCATACAGCCTGAGCGAGTTGTGTTGAGCAGCAAGTGATAGTTAGATACGCCCATACAAGCCTGAGCGAGTTGTGTTGAGCAGCAAGTGATAGTTAGATACGCCATACAAGCTGAGCGAGTTGTGTTGAGCAGCAAGTGATAGTTAGATACGCCCATACAAGCCTGAGCTAGTTGTGTTGAGCAGTAAGTGATAGTTAGATACGCCCATACAAGCCTGAGCGAGCTGTGTTGAGCAGCAAGTGATAGTCAGATACGCCCATACAAGCCTGAGCGAGCTGTGTTGAGCAGCAAGTGATAGTTAGATACGCCCATACAAGCCTGAGCGAGCTGTGTTGAGCAGCAAGTGATAGTCAGATACGCCCATACAAGCCTGAGCGAGCTGTGTTGAGCAGCAAGTGATAGTTAGATACGCCCATACAAGCCTGAGCGAGTTGTGTTGAGCAGCACGTGATAGTTAGATACGCCCATACAGCCTGAGCGAGTTGTGTTGAGCAGCACGTGATAGTTAGATACGCCATACAGCCTGAGCGAGTTGTGTTGAGCAGCACGTGATAGTCAGATACGCCCATACAAGCCTGAGCGAGTTGTGTTGAGCAGCACGTGATAGTCAGATACGCCCTTACAAGCCTGAGCGAGTTGTGTTGAGCAGCACGTGATAGTCAGATACGCCCATACAAGCCTGAGCGAGTTTCTGAACAAGACAGAGAGGAAAAAACAAACAAACCAACAAACAACAACAACAACAACAACAACAACAACACACAACAACAACAACAACAACAACGGCAACAGAAGCTTGCAGAACTGACTGTTACTGTGTGCAGAACTGACTGTTACTGTGTGCAGAACTGACTGTTACTGTGTGCAGAACTGACTGTTACTGTGTGCATGCTAGACACCTTGACACTGGGTGCGAGGGCAAATCCTTGTGTGTGTGTGTTGTGTGTGTGTGTGGTGTGTGTGTGTGGTGTGTGTGGTGTGTGTGTGTGGTGTGTGTGTGTGTGTGAGTGTGCGCGCGCGCGCGCGCGCGGTGTGTTGTGTGTGTGTGTGTGTGTGTGTGTGTGTGTGTGTGTGTGTGTGTGTGTGCGTGCGTGTGTGCGTGTGTGTGTAGTTGATTTATTGATTGATTGATTTGATTTTCACAACAATGGTGATATGAGACTAAAAATGAACCCGTCACAAAAAAACACGCAAAATAAAACGGGTTGTGTAAGAGTTTGTGTTGTGTGTGTGTGTGTGTGTGTGTGTGTGTGTGTGTGTGTGTGTGTGTGGTGTGTGTGTGTACTGTGCGTATGCATGTGTGTGTGGTGTGTGTGTGTGTGTGTGTGTGTGTGTGTGTGTGTGTGTGTGTGTGTGTGTGCAAATCCCACGGATTTGAAGGCAGACACCCATCTCTACTCCCTTCTTCACAATACACATACACAACATAACCCTCGTATTACACTGCACACACATGAACCCATACACACACACACACACACACACACACACACACACACACACACACACACACACACACACACACACACACACACACGCATCACTTTGTACACACTGTCACTTTTGCACACACGCATTCATGACAGCATTTACTCCATACGCACACGCAATCTTTCCAATGAACCAAAATCTGACACTACCGAATTTTTTTCTTCTACCCCTTCCTTCAGGAAAAACACTTTACTAAATCACATCAAACAATTTATAAACAGATTTTATACATGTATCTCTCTTTACACTGAGAGATAAACTAATTCATTCAAGATTCTATAAAGTCATGGGCCTCACATCACATTAGCCCAAGATCCACACCAGGAGAATAAATAACTCCTGCAATCCACTGATGCCATGCTGCATCAGATTATAAGACTCTCTCATACTGTCATGAGTCCTGTCCCTCTCGACATCGTATCGCTCCCTTGAATTTCCCGTCACTGGAGATATGAATTCCGACTCCTCTCCCTGGAATCCTTATTTGCTGGGGCTTGACTATCGGTTGTGTTCCCCCACACCATGGCCATCTTAACCACCTCACGGGGTGAAGAGTGAAAGGTGAAGGGTGAAGGGCTGAAACACGAATAGGTTCGTGTAAGTAACCTGCTTCCCAATTTAATTATGAATTCTTTCTTCTCTTTCTTAGGTTTTCCCCTGAAGCTTTCCCCAAACTATCTATGGCTCACCTGGTAATGACTGGTCAGCAGTGAGGACAGCGTCCTGAATGTTCGAGTCTCTAGCCATCTGCTGATCTAAAACTGATTCTTTCCTCCTCCTCCTAGTGAGTGCATACTCAGTGTTCAAAACACATGACCAGCACTTACCAGCCCTTATAAACTATCTCTCAGTGGTCACTTTCACCAATGACCACGTTTGTTTCTGTTAATGAGTGAACTCACAATTATATTGGGGACGCCCGCTACACAGTCAAGCCACAATAAATATTCTTTCTTTTTAGTGTGGTCATGGGAAAATGATTCATATCACTAAACTACATGTGATGGAGCGTCACATGCCTTGATGTGAGGCAACGTCACATGAACACTTACCCCACCCCCCATCTCCCTCCCATATCTGCCGCCCCCACCCCACCCCCTCCCCATGCAAAAGCCTACACGCATACACGCACACCCATAATTCCACCTACGTCAACGACACTTTTCAAGCATCCAAAAGATTATCACTGAAAGCTTTTGATATAGCAATACGCTACAAACAATT
>CM031628.1:45970121-46029486 GCA_018398815.1 Conus ventricosus | reverse complement strand
CTCAATCAGGAAAAAAGATAGAGAGACAGACAGACAGACAGGCAGGAACAGACAAATACAGACAGCGGGACATGCGGGGACAGGAAGACAGGCAGACATAGGCAGGGCAGAAGACAGGCAGCAGCAGGAGACATGCAGGCAGAGAAGACAGACATACAGGCAGACAGAAAGGCAGACAGGCAGGCAGGCAGGCAGGCAGGAGCAGGCACAGCAGGCAGACAAACAAACAGGCAGCAGGCAGGCAGGCAGGCAGACTACAGGCAGGCAGGCAGGCGGCGGGCAGGCAGGATACAGACAGACGACCAGCAGGTGGGCGAGCAGACAGACAGGCAGACAAACAGACAGACAGACAGACAGGACGGACGGCAGCGAGACAGACACAATGAAAGGTCTGGGGTCCAAACTCTCAGCGACAACGTGGGTCAGTACGCTGTGCAGACAGAGACGTTTATACGACCACCACCGTCGCTGAAACGCTTGTAAAATGTCGCAGTGTCTGTCCTCTATGCTACTTCCCAACTCCCCTTCACCCCCTCCCCGCTCACCACCCCCTCCCCCTCAACCCCCTCCCCGCTCAGCACCACCCCCACCCCCGCCCAGCACCCTACCCACCCACCCACCCCCAGTCTCCTCCACTGCACATTCCGCCTATGCTTTCCCCTCTGTCTGGCCAACCCCTAATCCCATTCCCCACCCCCCTCCACCCCTACCCTCCCACACCCCCTTGTGTACAGCAGCGTTGAGAACTGCCTGGATCAATGGTCTTCCTCAGTTGCTGATAGTATTCGCACACGTAGCAACTTGAAAGGCTCAATTCTCGGACAGCTCACATGGTAGAGCGCCGGAATAGCTCAGCTGACAGAGCACAAGACTCGTATCCTGACAATCCTGGGGTCGCAGGTTCGAATCTCCACCAGGCCGTTTCGATAGAGAGGGGGGAGGGGAGGGGGGGGGGGCGGGGGATTTGCCCGTCGGTTTTTGAAACATTCGTTTGGACTCCATTTCCCAAGGGGAAAAAAACAACAACAAAAAAACAGTCCTAATGAGTCCTTCAAAATCCGTTCCGTGTGAACACATGTACAAATCTTGCACACGTAAATCCCTTCATCAGAGAAGGGTAATTTTGGTCATTTTGGCCGTTGGCATGGATAAAAAAACATTTACATATTGCAGGCACCGACACCATGAAAGAATGAACAAGAGACAGAGGGACTGATATTCGGCTGAATGACGTGGGAAACGACAGAATGCAGCGCCTAGCAGGCAGCTCTTGAGTAGACTCTCCCGGGGTAGGCGGCCTGTCCTGTAAAAGAGAGAACGGATGGTAAAGCGCTTCGAGCTTGGTCTCTAACGGGATAGGCGTTACATAAGTACCATAATAATGTAATATATAATAATGTAAACACCACCACCATACTACTACTACTACTTCTACTATACTACTACTACTACTACTATACTACTATACCACTGTACTACTATACTACTACCCACTACTACTACTACCACTATACTACTACTACTACTACTTACTAACCCACTATATACACCACTACTACCACTATTAATACTACACTACTATACACTACTACTACTACCACTAGTACTACTATTACTACTACTACATATACTACTACCACCACTACTACCACTAGTACTACTACTACTACTACACTACTACTACTACCCACTAGTACTACTACTATACACTATTACTACTACTACCACCTACCACTACCACCACTACTACCACCACCACTACCACCAGTCAACAGCAGAGATATACATCAGTCAACAGCAGAGATATACATCAGTCAACAGCAGAGATATACATCAGTCAACAGCAGAGATATACATCAGTCAACAGCAGAGATATACATCAGTCAACAGCAGAGCTATACATCAGTCAACAGCAGAGCTATACCTCAGTCAACAGCAGAGATATACATTCAAGCCTGCTGCATGACTGAAGCAAAGTTTTTGGAGAAGGAACTCCGTGATCAGTGGTGTTCTCTACTCCAATGCCTCAGGCTTCCTGATTATTATGATCATATAACATAGGGTTATGTTATATAGCGCTCTCCTCGGTTCACCGACCAAGCTCCCTAAGCGCTTTACAATTAACACATACTCACTCACTAAGCGCTGCCTACCCAGGTAGGCCGCCGAAGAGCAGCCTACGGCGCCATTTCAGTTGTTTCCCGTACCATTGTCATATATCAGTCATCATAGATTCATTGATCTCTTGTAAATTCTCCAGTTTCTCAATAGGATGCATGCGATGTGTATGCGTGTCTCCATGTCCAACGGTACACGATGCCACACGAAACAGTGCCATGATGCTTGGCTTCCTTTCCGACCCTGGGCCAAATGACGTGTTATTTGTGTGTGTTCCTCATTTGAGGGCTGACGCAATTTGTTATGAATTCGACCATGCTAAGTATTAATGGCTTCTAATCGCAGGGCGATGATATGTAATGAAATACAGTGCAGAGTCACATTCTATTTCATCAGAGTTTTTTTGTAATACAGAAGAGAAAAACTTGTCGCTCAAACAACTCATGAAACCTAATGTTCACTACACACACACTCACACCACACACACTCCACACACACCCACACACACACAACGCGCGCACGGCAGCACGCACGCACGATTCATGCACTCATGCACTCACACCTCTACAACACGCACACCCAACACACACACGCACTCACACACACACACCCACACCACAACACACTCACACACACACACACCCACCACACACGCAACACAACACACCCACCACAACACCACCACACAACCACACCAAACACACACCACTCTCACCACCAGAAATTCGTTTTAAAAAGCTTTCACCCTATAAATCTTCGATCACGATGGAAAAAACGGTGATCAATTTCTAAAACTCAAAAAACACATCCGGGTGGTGGGACTCTGAGCGAGATTTCTTGTATGCCTGCCTGATTATGATATGATCAACTGACATCACATCATCATCATCATCTCATCATCATTCATCATCATCATCATCATCATCATCATCATCATCATCATCGTTTTTCCAATTGTTTTCACCTAACTGACCACACAAGGCCGTTTGGCAACGGACTGTCACTGCTTCATGCGAAAAACATCCTGGTCCAAAGACAAAAAAAGAAATAAGTTAAATATTAAAAATAAGCACTACAAAGTTAACACCCCAATTTGCATACCAACTTGATTCATGACGTGATAAACTAATCTTCTGTTGCTGTCAAAGCTGAAGTAACATCAAACGCTAAGGGGGTTGCCTAAGCTGAAGTACATCAAACGTTAGGGTGCTAAGCTGAAGTAACATCCAAACGCTAAGGGTGTAAGCTGAAGTGACCTCAAACGCTAAGGTTGCTAAGCTGAAGGAAATCAAACGCTACGGGTTGCTAAGTGATGTAACATCAAACGCTAGGGTGCTCTAAGCTGACAGTAACATCAAACGATAGGGTGCTAAGCATGAAAGTAACATCAAAACGCTAGGGTGCTAAGCTGAAGTAACATCAACGCTAAGGGTGCTAAGCTGAAGTAACATCAAACGCTAAGGGTGCTAGCTGACAGTAACATCAAACGCTAGGGTGCTAAGCTGAAGTGACATCAACGCTAAGGGTGCTAAGCTGAAGTGACATCAAAATGCTAAGTGTGTAAGCTGAAAGTAACATCAACGCTAAGGGTTGCTAAGCTGAAGTAATCATCAAACGCTAAGGGTGCTAAGCTGAAATAAACTTCAAACGCTAAGGGTGCTAAGCTGAAGTGACATCATAAACGCTAAGGGTGCTAAGCTGAAGTTACATCAAACGCTAAGGGTGCTAAGCAGAGTAACATCAAACGCTACAGGGTGCCTAAGCATTTCCATTCAATACTTTCACTCCACTGTTACGAAGAAACAAACAAACACATCGTGACAACGAAGTCCTAGAGGAGATACCGGACTAATGTGTCGTGTCCGGCAAGTGTAAACACTTGTATAGGCCACTGAGGATGCAATACTCGTGAGCACACCTGAGAGGATTATTGTGTGGTAACCTCTTGTGGACAACAATGGAAACATTCCTAACGCATAATGAATTCAATGGAAATCAAAAGATAACACCACTCACCACTCTCTCACTCACCACACTCTCACACTAAACACACACACTCAACCACACCAACACACACACAACACACACACACACACACACACATAAACTAATCTACCTATCCTATATATATATCTGTATCGTTTCTTTTCAATGTATTATCTATATAGAGAGAGAGAGCGAGAGAGGAGTCAAATTACCCACTATGCCTGGTCACTGAGGAGAAACAAATCTGGTTTCGAAAATTTCGTGTATCTGACAGGAGTTATTGTTAGTGAGGCTTCCTCCCATTGGAGATTTTGTCTCTCCCCTTGGAGACTATAAGCTTGCTGAAGGCTCCTTTTGAGACGCATTTATTTCATTTTTCCC
Organism: Conus ventricosus; assembly: GCA_018398815.1. NCBI lineage: Eukaryota > Metazoa > Mollusca > Gastropoda > Neogastropoda > Conidae > Conus > Conus ventricosus. Next base: position 46,025,001 of record CM031628.1, on the reverse strand, counting down.
CAATTCACCCACTCAAGCATTCTTACTGTTTGTTAGGCTAGGAATTATCCACAATGCAGATATGAATGCTTATCTCCCCCCTATATCCTTCCAATCTAGACATAAGAGCAAGCTTTGATTATAATTGAATATTCTTAAGTCAATTGCAACACCAGGCTGCATCTGTAAAGTTCGCTGGGAATGGGCTCGGTACTTATCCTTGGATTTATTAGTTTGTTGTAATTGAGTCCCTATGTTGGGATTCCATTCCAAAGAACTGGCCCTCAGCACCGTGTGTCTTAGCGGTTATTTTATTATATTTTCTTATTTTCACAAGAACATGTAGCTTGTTTGCTCTTTTCATGATTTTCGTTGACCTCTTATGGTGGCACCTTTGGTTGGTTTGTCGAAAAAATCAACAAAAATACTACGTATTGCACCCAGCCTTTTCGGGGATAGCATTATTCTTAAACCAAAAGGCAGAGCAGTAAAATACCAACTTTCCGCGGTCCACTGAGGTGAAACAATAGGTTTCGATATATCGGTATCTGACCAGAAGTTATATGTTAGTGAGTTTTTCCCACATTGGAGTTTGTCTCCTCTTGGAGACTATAAGCATGCTGAAGGTCATTTTGAGAAGCATTTATTTATTTATCCCCCATTCCCCACTCACGCACATACTGTAGTTAGGCAGAAGTATCTACCATGCCGATATGAATGTTTATCTCCCCATATTTTTCAATCTAAGACATACGAGCAAGCTTTGTTTACAAGTGGAATATTTTACAGTCATTGCAAACACCAGGTGCTCGTAGTTGCTGCGAATGTGTGCTCGGTCTTATCCTTGGAATTTCTTGTTTATATATAATGTATATAGTTATATATATATATATATATCTATATATATTATTCGAGTCCAAAGACACTAGAAGTCTAAAAAATGCCTCAACCAAATAGGATTTTTTTAATCATATTTAAATGGTTATATATTTATATATATATATTTTATATATATTTATATATATAGCTAAGATATATATGGATGAATTACAGATTGTCTGCCCAGCGATTGTAGAAAGTCTGTCAAGAAACCCCCCCCCCCCCCCCCCCCACCCCCTCTACTACAGGGTGAGGGGGGGAGGAGGGGGGGCGGGGGGGTGAGGGGGGCGAGAGGGGGGTGGGGAGGGAGGGGGGGGGGGGGGGCGAGGTGGGGGGGCGGGGCGGAGGAGGGGGGGGGCGGGGGGGGGGGAAGGGGGGGGGGGGGGAACGGGGGGGGGGGAGAGGGGGGTGGAAGGGGGCGAGGGGGTGGGGGGGGGCGGGGGGGTGGGGGGGGGGCAGGGGGGGGGGGGGGGGGGGGGGGGAGGAGGGGAAACACCACATCACCCCCCCCCCCCCCCCCCCCCCCCCCCCCCCCCCCCCCCCCCCCCGGGGGGGGGACAGGGGGGGGGAGGGGGGAAGGGGGGAGTGGGGGGGGGGGAAAGTGAGAACCGGGGGTGGGGGGGAGGGGGGGGGCGTGGGGAGGGATGGGGGGGGGCGGGGGAGGGGAAGAGTGGGGGGGGGGGGTGGGTGGGAGGAGGGCCGGGGTGGGGGGGGGGGGGGAGGCTGGGGGGGGGGGGGAGAGTGGGGGAAGCGTGGGAGGGGGGGCAGGTGGGGGGGGGGAGGGGGGGAGGGGGGGCGGGGGGGGGGGAGGGGAAATGGGGGGGAGGAGGAGGGGGGGGGAGGGAGGGGGCGGGGTGGGGGAGGGGGGGGGGGAAGAGGGGGGGAAAACCCGGGGGGGGGGGGTGGGGGGAGACCGGGTGAGGCGAGGGGGGGGGGGGGGGGCGGGGCTGGGGGGGGAGGGGGGGGTGTGGGGAGGCACGGAGGGGGGGGCTCTGGGGCACGGGAGGATAGGAGGGGAAGCGGGGGGAGGGCGGGAGGAGGGGAGGGGGGGGGGGGGGGGGTGGGGGGGGGTGGGGTAGCAGTGGGGGGGGGGGCGGGAGCGGGGCGGGGGAGGGGGGCGGCAGGAGCAGAGGCCACGGCGGGGGGGAGCGAGGCCAGGCCGCGGGGGGGGGGGGAAGCGGGAGGGGCGGGGCCGTGGATAGTGGGAGGGGGGGAGAAGAGGAGGGGAAGGGGGGGGGAAGGGGAGGCGGCGGGGTAGGGGCGCGGGGGGGGGGGGGGGGGCGGGGGGGAGGTGAAGGGAGGAGGGGGCGGGCAGCGGGGGGAGGAGGGGAAGGGGGGGGGAGGGAGGGGGCCGGGGGGGGGGGCGGGGGGGCGGGGGCCGAGGGGGAGGGCGGGGGCGAGGCGGGTGGCGGAGGGGGGTGGGGGGGTGGTGAGGGGCGGGGTGGGGGGGGGGGAGGGGGGGGGGGGGGGGGGGGGGAGCGGGGGGGGGGGAGGGTGGGGCGGGGGGCGGTGGAGGTGAAAGAAGGGGGAGGGGCGGGGGGAAGGAGGGGGGGGGAGGTGGGGGCGGGAAGGGGGGGTGCGGATTGAGCGGGGGGCGCGACTGCTCCTACGAAAGGGGCGGGCAAGGGCGCGGTAGGGGGGGGGGTAAAAGGGGGGGGGGGGGAGGGAGAGCGGGGTGGGCACGGGCGAGGGGGGAGAACGGGGGCGCGCGCCGGGGGGGGGGGGACGGGGGGCGCAAGGGCGGGGGGGAAGGAGAGCGGGGCCGGGGGGGAGGGGGGGGCGGGGGGGGGCGGGGGGTAAGGGTAGGGGGGGGGAGGGGGGGGGAGCGAGGGTGGGGGGGGGGGCGGGGGGACGAGGGGGGGGGAAGGAGGGGGCCGAGAGCGGAGAAGGGGAGGCGGAGAGGGGTGGCGCCCTGGGGAGGGGGGGAAGCGGTAGGCGGGGGGCATGGGGGGGAGGAGAGTCGGGTAGGGACCTTGCATCTGGGGGGGGGACGGGGCTTGGGGTGGTGTGGCGGGGGGGTGGGAGAGGGTCGAGGGGCGGAGGCTTCGTGGGCGGGGGGGGGAGGGGGGGAGGGGCAAGGAAGGGGGGGGGGGGGGAAAGTGGCGGGGAGGGGGAGGGGATGGGGGGGGAGGGGGGGAGGGGAGGGGGGGGGGGGGGAGAGGGGGGGGGGGGGGGTGAGGGAGAAACCCAGATGGGGGGGAGGCGGGGGGGGGAGGGGGGGGGGGTACAGGGGGCGGGGGGGGGGGCGGGGGGGGGGCGGGGGGGGGGAGGGGGAGATGGGCGAGGGCGGGCGGCGGGGTGGGGGAGGTAGGGGGGGCGGGGGGGCTAGAAGTGGGGGGGGTGGCTGGGGGGGGCGGGAGGGGGGGCGGGGGGGAGGGGGGTGGGGGGGGCGGGCGGGGGGGGGGCGGGCACAAGGGGTCGGGAATGCAGGTGGGGAGGAGAGGGGACGGGAGAGCGGGGGACCCGAGGGAGGAGTGGGGGGCGGGGGGAGGGAGAAGGGGGGGTGGAGGGGGAAGAGGGGTGGAAGAGAGGAAAGGAGGAGGGAGGAGGGGGGGGGAGGGGGGGGGGGGGGGGTGGAGGCGGGGGGGCGGGGGGTGGGGGGGGGGGGGGGGGGGGGGGGGCTCCGGGGGGGCTTGGTGGGGGGAGGAGGTAGGGGGGGGGGCCCGGACCGGGGGGGGCGGGGCCGCCGGGGAGGGACAGTCAGGGAGGGTGGGGGCGGGGGGGGCGGGGGGGGGCGGGGGCGGGGGGGGGCGGGGGGGGGGGGGGTGTGCGGCCGCGGGAGGGCGGGACGTGGTGGGGGGGTGGGGGGGGAGGGAAGGGTGGGGGGGGGTGGGGGGGGAGGGGGGGGGCGGGGGGGGGGGGGGGGGGGCAGCGGGGGGGAGGGGGGGGGGAGGGGGGGGGGGGGGGGGCGGGGGGCGGGGGAGGGAACGGGGGGGGGGGGGGGGGGGGGAGGGTCGGGTGTGGCGGGGGGGGGGCGGGGGGAGGTGGAGAGAAAGGGGGGGGGACGGGGGGGGGAGGGTGGGGCGGAAAGAGGGTGGGAGGGGGGGGGAGGAGGAGTGGGAAGGGGCGGGGACGAGAAGAGGAGGAAGAGGGGGGGGGAGGGGGGGGGAGAGGATGGGGGGAGGGGGGGAGAGGAGGAGGGGAGGGAAATGATGGGAAGAGGGGGGGGGGGGGGGGGGGGGGTGGGGGGGCGGGGGAGGGGGGGAAGGGGAAGGGGGAAAACAATCTAGGAAAAGGTAGAAAAGGAGGGAGAACGAAGAACCAAGAAAGAGGGAGGGGATTGAGGAAGGTGGGGCTAAAATAAATAAAGAGCGCACAAAGGAGAACAAAATGTATTACAAATAAATAAAATTAGAGTAAGAAGGCAGAAATTGGGAAACGAAATTCAAAAAGAGTGGGAAAAGGAAAAATATAGAATAATGTGGCAAAGGGAGGGAAAAATTTAACGTGTAGAAAAGGAGGAGACTATTAAAAGGTCGAAAAAGTCGGGAAAAGATGGAAAATGGATAGTCATTAGAAAGATGGAAATATGGATAGTCATTGGAAAAGATGGAAAAGGGATAGTCATAGGAAAAGGTGGAAAATGGATAGTCATAGGAAAAGGTAGAAATGGATAGTCATAGGAAAAGGTGGAAAATGGTGATCATAGTAAAGGTGGAAAATGGATAGTCTAGCAAAAGGTGGAAAATGGATATATTCATATGAAAAGGTGGAAACTGGGTGATCATAGGAAAGGTGGATAATGATAGCCCTAGGAAAAGGTGGAAAATGGGTTGTCCTGGAAAAGGTGGAAAATAGATAGTCTTAGGAATACGGTGGAGGACTGGGTGTCATAGGAAAAGGGGGAACAAATGGATAGTCATAGGAAAAGGTGGAAATGGATAGTCATAGCAAAAGGCGGAAAATGGGCGAATAAGAAGAGTGGAAAAATGGGGTGATAAGAAGAGTGAAAATGTGTTGCGATAAGAAAAGTGGAAAATGGGTGATAAGAAAAGTGGCACAATGGGGGTGATAAGGAAGAGTGGGAAAGGGGTGATAAGAAAAGTATAAAATGGGTGGATAAGAAGAGTGGGAGGAGGGTGATAAGAAGAAGTGGAAAATGGGTGATAAGAAAAGTAGAAAACGAAGTGATAAGAAAAGTGGAAAATGGGTGATTAAGAAAAGTGGAAAATGGGATGATAAGAAACAGTGGAAAACGGAGTGATCAAAGGAGAGGGGAATGGAGGAATGTAGGAAAATCACAAAAAATGGGTGACAGCTGGGGGGGGGGGGAGGGGGGGGGGAGACACAAAGGAGGCGAAATAACAACACATGTTATACTGCTCAACCCTCGCTGGGAGCAGATTGGGAACATGTGGTAATGGGAAGGGACCTACATCAATGGATAGATAAGCAAGTCATGGATAGCTCGGTGGCGAAATGTATTGGTCTCAATCGGCAAGCGGCTGGTAACTAATCTCTGACCCCGCACTCAAGCCTTTCCCACCATTACTTTGCATGTGTTCAGGTCTGATCCTTAGCAAGCGCTGAGTAGTATTAATAAGAGGGAAAAGTTGGTTCAGTAAAGATGAAAACAATAAAGACCAGGTAACGTAGAAACGTCGTGGGGAACAAAGGAAGAAAGGTTAAAAAAAAAGTGGGGGCAGTGGTGAAGTAGAAAGTAGAATAGGAGCGAAAAGTAAGAAAATAGAGGAAAGGAGGAGGAAAAAAGTAGGAAACTACAGAAACGGAGGAAAAAGTAGGAAAATACAGAAAAGGGATGCGAAAAGTAGGAAAAATACAGAAAAGGAGCGAAAATTAGGGGAAAATACCCGAAAAGGATAGCGACAAGTCAGATAAATACAGAAAAGGATTTTTGAAGAAAAAAAAAAAGGATGGAAAAAGTAAGGAACGTCGACGAAAAGGTAGCAACATTGGAAAGAAGGAAAATGATACAACAACAAGCACGCACAACACACACCCCACCCCACACACACACAACACACCACACACACACACACACACACACACACACACACCGCACGCACAGCACGCACACATCAGACTCGACACACACACACACATCACCACACACACACACACATATACACAACACGCTCGCACGCAAGTACACACTCACGCGCGCTGCTGTGCGCGCGAACACACTCACACACCACACACACGAACGCACGCACGCACGCAGCATGCACGCAACGCACGCACGCACGCTCTCACGCACGCCACGCACGCAGATGCACGCACACACACACTCACACACACACACACACACACACAACATACACACACACACACACACACGGGTACACGCGCGGCTCATATTACATGCATGGCAGTCAGGAGAGAGAAATATAAAAGCAAAATCAGAGAGAGGATGGAATCGAACAGAGAAATGGAGGGGTACAGGGGGGGGAGCAGGACTGGAAAGAAGACAGAACAGACAGAAGACAAATTTCTAGAGAGACCAACAACAAACAACAACAACACCAACCAAACAAGAAAAGAAAAAAGAACGAAAGAGAGAAAGCTCAATCGTGGACATAAGTAGAGAGGATAGCTCCTAGCTTCGATCCTCAAAACAACACGCAGGGTCACGGTGACCTGAGGCCAACTGTTCTCTGAAGTGGTCCGTTTATCGGAAAGAGGAGCTGGGATTTTTCCGTACGTATTTTCTGACCATTCCTTCCCCTCCAAACACTCCCATCCATCCCCCCCCCCACACCCATCCACCCCTCTCCTCCGGTCTCACTGCCTCCATGCTCTATCTCTCTCATTCTCTCTCTCTTCTTCTCTCTCTCTCTCTCTCTCTCTCTCTCTCTCTCTCCTCTTCTCTCTCTGTGTGTGTGTGTGTGTGTGTGTGTGTATGTGGGGCTTGTTGAGACAGGTCAACGAGTTGTTGCCTTCCCATGATGGAAACAGTTTTCCTCAAAAACTGTCAGTGTATTAACTGTGCTTGTAAAGCAAGAACAAGAAATGTTCTCCGAAAATCATCATCACCCGCAGGGGAAAAGCCAAAAAGGAATGAATATAGAAATGTTGGAAACGGATTTAGAAGACGTATGCCAGTTTACAATTTTGGAAAGGCACTTGCTTTCCAATGGATTGAACTGAAGGTGTGGGTGGAAGCTTTTGACTTAGTCCTGTTTCAGAAAAACGTCAAGTTACTGAGAACTTGAGCAGTACTTTGAAATCCGTAAACAGACTTTGAAACTCTGTAAACAAGTGTCTAAGTGGATAGAACAGAAACGGGCGACAGCACAATGGCCGGGAGGTGTAGGGCAAAATCAATAGAGATTGTGATCAAGCATTGGGGAATTTGTGGAGCTAATCGTCCAGCGATGCCCTTGTGAAGAGTGAAACGATGGAACAATGTGGCATTCTTCGTGCTCGATTTCAATGACAGGACAGATAAATAGATCGAAAGAAAGATAGGACAGACAGCCAGCAGTCAGATAGATTGATAGATAGGTTAGATCGATAGATAGATATCGCCAGCCAGCCAGACAAATAGATCGATGGGCATGACACAGTTTGATAGTTACATACATATAAACCATTTTGGCTCTTTGTCTTGATGCACACACACACACACAATATATTTTTATATTAGATATATTATATATATTTATACAACAAACTAATAAATTCCAAGGCTAAGTGACCGCACCTTCCAGCTAACTTACAGAGCAAGCTTGGTGTTGCAATGGACTGCAAGAAATATTGAAATTATAAAACAAAGCTTGCTCTAAGTCTTAGATTGAAGAACTAGGGGGAGTACGCACATTCATATCTGCAGTGGTAGATGGACTCTGCTAACTAACGTATGTGCCCGAGTGGGTTGTGAATGGTGGAAACATAAAATAAATGTATCCCCCCCCCCCAATGCCGCCTTCAGCAGCTGATATTCTCCATGGGGGAGGACTTTTTTTCCTCCTATAGGGAGGGGAAAAACTCACTAACCTATTAAACTCCTGGGGTTCAGATACCGATATTTCGCAACTTGGTGGTTTCTCCTCAGTTGACCGCGGGAAAGTGGTATATTTGACTCCTCTGCCTTTTCAGTTTTAAGAAGATGCAATCCCAGCAAAAGGTTGGTGTGGACAAATACCGTGGTATGATTGTGACAGTTTTCAAAAAACCAACAAGGGGCCAATCTAGACGCACTAACGAAACAATCATAAAAGCGCAAAACAGCTATTTTCTTCGTGAAAAAGTAAAAAAATATCAAAAGATCTCTCTAGATCCAAAGTGCTGAGGGCCAGTTCTTGGAATGAATCCGCAAGGGACTAAAATACATACATATATATATATCTATATATATATTATTTATATATATATATATATTATTACTGTGTGAGCGAGAGAGGAGAGGGAGACGATCAGAGAGAGAGAGAGAGAGAGAGAGAGAGATCACCACCCTTCTCTTAGCAGCAAACAACATGATGGCTCAATACCATCCGTTTATGTACCCATTGAGCTACTGGGACAGCCTCATGACTCAGATCAGAAATCAATCAGATCGCACGCCCATTTTATCGAAATTTGTCAGGTCGAAAACATGAAAAGCCTGCCTTCCAATTCGTGCCGTATTTGGCAGCCTGAGCGAAGACAGTTTCGGGGAAAGTGACGAACCAGTGTGACCTTATTTAGGCAACAGACTACCAGCTCGGTCGGCCGCCCATTTGCCTTAGCTCCCCCTCCCCCCTCCTCCCGTTTCCCCCCTCCATCCCGCTTGTTGCCCTTAGCTTCTCTCGCGTGACGTTCGAGGATTCGGCGATCTGAGGACAGGAAGTAAATAGCGTCACCAAGGTGCACATTCGACTTCTCCCCTACTGCAGCAAGGTAATCACTATGACTTGGCGGGTCCGTCCCAACCTACCCCCAACCGACTCTTCTCCCCCTACACCTTTTACACACACACAAACACACACAACACACACAACACACTCACAACAACACACACAGGGACCAGGCACGCAGCACACACACACACCACACACACACACTAACACCACACCACACATACACACACAGCACACACACTCACACTCAACAACACACACACAAGCGCGCACATGCATGCGTGTGTGTGTGTGTGGTGTGTGGTGTGTGTGTGTGTGTGTGTGTGTGTGTGTGTGTGTTGTGTTGTGTGTGGTGTGTTTGAACAAGAAAAAAAACGCACCGAGGTTCATGGTGGGACACAGTCACATCTGCCCAACCTACTAGGGAGTAAATCCTACACCACCACCCTTGGATTCTGGTTGTGTTACATGGGTGTTGGTATTGCACAGAATTACTGGGAGTGAATTCCTTTACACCACCACTGGAAGTTACGTTGGGTTCTCATGGGTGTTGATATGCACCGGGTATTCATCAACAGGGTCCAAGGGAACTTAAACTGCTCCTGGCAGATTTGAGCTCTCTAGCTTTCTTATCTATCTATATATCTATCATATCTATCTATCATCTATCTATCTATCTATCTATCTATCTATCTATTCTATCTGTCTGCAGGATGTCAGCCCCCTGTTTCTCCATCCTCTAGATATATATATATATATATATATATATATATCTATTTATATTAGATATATATATATATATCGAATTATAAAACAAAGCTTGCTCTTTGTCTTAGATTGAAGACAAGGGAGAGATAAAGCATTCTTATCTGCAGTGGCATATGCCTAACTAACACCAAGTTTCGAAAGATCGGTATTGATGCATAGAGAGTTAGGAGTTAGTGAGATTCCTCCCTATGGAGATTATAAGCATGCTGAAGGCTCTCACTGTGTGAAGGCATGTTTTTCATTTTTCCCCCATTCACCCATGAGCACATACCTGTTAGTTAGGCAGTATGCACGGCAGATATGAAGCTTATCTCCCCTATTTCTTCAATCTAGACATAATGAGCAAGCTGTGTTTATAAATAATTTTCTTGCAGTCATTGAACTCCAAGCTGCTCTGTACGTTGCTGGAAAGGTGCGGTACTTATCCTTGGAAATTTATTAGGTTTGTGGTATTTTAGTCCCTTGCGGATTCATACCTCAGCCCTTGTGTCTTAGAGGATATCTTTTTATTTTTTTTTACTTTACACACGAAATGTGCTTGTTTTGCCTTTTATGATTTTCTTTTGCTTCTTAGATGGCACTTTGGTTGGTTTTGAAAACTCAACAAAACATACTACGGTATTGTACACCACCCTTTTCTGGGATTGCATTCTTCTTAAAACTGAAACGGCAGAGGAGGTCAAATGACCCACTTTGCGGTCACTGAGGATGAAACACCAAGTTTCGAATTATGGTATATGACAGGGAGGTTATATGTTAGTGTGTTTCTTCCCCATTGCGAGATTGTCTCCCTCTTGGAATTATTAGTTTGTTATATATATATATTTATATAAATATAAATATATATATATATATATATATATATTATATATAAAACAAGTTTAAAAGAGGAATCTTAAAACTATCTACAAAAATTTGTTTCAAGCGTGCACTGACTGCGCTGTCTTCTGGATGGTTTTTGGTTTGCCCACCGCCGATGTTATATAGCATGTGAGATTAAAAAAAAAAAACAACAACCAAAATTGTTTTCAACCCCTTAATAGGCATTATAAATTATGATCTATATTTTATATATATATATATGATATATATATATATATATATAATTATATATCATTTCAGTTTGTATAGATCGTATATAGATCAGTATGTTTAAAGATGCCTAAAACAATTTTTTAGTGCTCAACCCCTTTGGGGAGCAACATTAGTAAAAACAATAAAAAGAGGACTCTTAAAACTTATTACAAATTTGTCGATTTGTTGGGATGTACAGCGCAACGCGCAACGCGCTCGAAACAAATTTGTAGTTAGTTTTAAGATTCCTCTTTTAATTGTTTTAACTATATATAATAATATATATTTCTATATATATATATATATATCTATGTGTGTGTGTGTGTATGTGTGTGTGTGTTGGTGTGAGTTGTGTGTGTTGTGAGACGGTCAACACGCCTTCCCCCTCCTTATTTAATACATGATTATAACAGACAGGGATGCTTGGGAGTAGGGAAGAAGCACTCATATCTCACAAACTACACTGTGCCATGAATAGGCACATGCCCTCGATCACTCACATTGGGCCTTCATGAATGGGGGCGAGACATCAATAACATTTTGTTTTACAATTTTTAGGTAACTTGACTCACGTCCCACCCATCACTAGAAAAACACATTCATGTGGTATCATCATCTTTTCATCATCATTCTTTGCCATGATGGGGTAGAGGAGAGATGAGAGACACTCTCGAAGCCAGCACCGCCATCGGCCAGTCCTCTGCCTGTCGCATCAGTGTCGGGCCTCCATCCTGGGTCCACATTCTTTGCTGTTGTCCATCCAGCATTTGGCTTGTCGTCCCTTGTTGCCGCCTTCCAGCGTGCCCTGGTGACTGTTTTGGTCGGCGTGAATTGTGGCTATGGACTTGCCCGAACACGACAGCTTTCTCTTCTTGACTGTTGCCAAGAGGGGTTCTTGGGGGCCTGCAAGTGATGTTATTTGGCTCCTCCACAAGGTCGTTTTGTCTTCCGGGTTGCAAGAGTCGAGCAAGGCGCCATGACGCATTTTGTTTCAAAACGTTGGTTCTCTTGGTGGTCTCTGCTGTCATGGTCCAGCTCTTTCGCAGCCATTACAGCAGGATGGACAGCACCAGGGACTTGTACCATGCTTCATATTTGTAGGAAAGCAGCTCTCCCCTGCTCTTCCAGATCTTGTTTAGCTTTGCCATTGCTGCTGTTGAGATCGCTAGTCTGGTTGGATTTCTGTTGTAGAGCGACCGTCTTTGGTGAGAGTGGCGCCTTGGTATTTGAACAGCGCCACTTCTTCAAGCTGTTTGTCCATTCATGTAGATTTCAGCATGGGTGTTTGGTTGTGCTGTTGACCAGGACTTTGCTTTTTTCTGTGCTCACTTTCCATTCCATGATGCACCCATGCCCCTTCTTCCAGTCTCTTTGTCAGGTCTTGTAGTTCTTCGTTGCTGCCTCCCATCAGGTCGATGTCATCTGCGAACTCAGATTATTGCTGTTCTTCCTCGCTGGGGACAGTGGCAGTGGAAAGTCATGGAGAGTTTCACGCATTATATGTTTTCCAGGATAGAGATGAAACAGTACGAAGAGATAGCAGGCAGCTCCATTGACAGACTCCAACTGTGGCTCTTGAAGTAGTCCCTATTTGGGTGTTGAGGAGGATGCCGCTGATGGCTGTGTTATACAGCGCCTGGATGGTTTGGACGAGACGCTCCTCTTCTGCCAAACTTTCTGAAGCACTTGCCACAGGACCCTTGTGCATCACCCTGTTCAAACGCTTTCCTAAGTCAATGAAGTTGTGGACAGGTCTCTTGATGTTGCAGATGTTTTCTCCATCAGTATCGGCAGGTGAAGATCTGTTCTACTGTGCTTCTTCCTGCTGAATCCAGCTTGTTCTTCCGCAGGTGTTCTTCCGCCTCTTTCTTCAGTCGATTCAAGGATGACTCTGAGCATGATTTTACTGGTGTGGCTAATGAGACTCTTATTGTTCTGTAGTTCTGGCATTGGCGTAGATTGCCCTTTTTTGGGCAGGGGGATGATGAGTGATTGAGTCCATTCTGTGGGCCCAATGTTTTGTCTCCAGATCTTCTCCTGACAAATCGAATGTTACTCGAGTGGAAATTTCCTTCCCTCCATGTTTGAGCCAGCTCTTGGCGGGTATATTGTCTGCACCAGGTGATTTCCCTGCAGGAAAGGCTGCCGATGGCTTCTCCATGCTTCTCTCATCACTGTAGTGGTGAGGGATTCCTTGATGGTGGTGAGTACCCCTCGAACAGTCTGTCGTGTCTGGCTGTATAGAGTAGTTGTAAAGTTTTGGCGTCTGTGTCCATCATGTTCAAACTGCGGAAAGCTTTCTGTCAGAGCTCGCCTGAGGTATCCTCGATGGGACTGAGATCTGTTTTTGCTGCTTCTTGGTGGGTTTTTCAGTATGTGGTTGAATGAAGGCATGTTTGCGGTTTCCTTTTCCTGCCTTTCTCGATGTTCTCGCTACTGATTATTGATGCCTTGTTCATTGGCTTCCAAATCATTTCCTTCTTTACAAGGATGTTGTTCTTCGATTACTGTGCGGCTGTCAGGGAGGGAATTTTTCGTATTCTCAGTGATCTTCTTTTGTCGCAGAGGTCATGGATGTCGTTTGAGATCCATGCTTGGTGTTTCTTCCTCTGTCGTCCCAAGTACTCTCTGCTGTTTCACAGATGCTCATTGAACATGTTTTGAGGTCTTTGATGTCATTTTCCAGGAGGTGGAGTGCGCGGAACCGCCCCCGGCTGGGCCTGGAATGCTCTCTATCTCTGGGTCTTTTAACTTCTCAGGTCAAACTGATGCGTGACTGCGAGGTTGTTATTTTTCTTCATTTGATCTTCATTGTGAGCAGCCCGAGATCGTGGTCGATGCCTATATCAGTCTCGGGGTGGTCCTCGGTCTTTGTTACTTTATTGGATGTTGATTTGAAGCGCCGCGGAAGTATAGTGAGGACAAGTCGATCTGGTTGTGAGTCATTCCGTTCGGCGCATGCAAGGTTGTTCTTCTTGACAGTTTGTGGGGGTAATAAGGGTGTTGGCAATGGTGAAGCCTTTGGGTGCAGGCAAACTCCAGATGGGCGAAGTCCCCTGTCGTTAGTTTCCCCTGTGCTGTATTGACCCACTGTTCCAGCCCTGTCTTTGTAGGCATCTGAGGCCGACTTTGCAGTGAAAGTCCCCTGACTATGATGATGTCTTTATTTGGGGATTTTCTGGATGGTGTCTTTCTACTTTCTCGTGAATTCTTCCACGAGCTGGATCTTCGTGCGCTGGTAATTGGACCATACACCTGTTTGATGTTGATGTTCTTTGGTTGGCTGACACACCGAATGCTGTTGATCTGCTGTAACAGGTGTGCTGCTCAAGATGCATCCAGGGATTTCTTTGCGTACGATGAAAAGCTACGCCTTTTTCTTGTAGTGACTCTTCGCCACTGTACCACATTTGTGTCCTTCCTCTGTGCATTGCTTCTCCAAAGCCTGTCCATCTTACTCCGACATACCCTCAATGACCATTAGGTAACGTATCAGCTCGTGCTTAGTTTTTTACTTTGCCGATGATGGAGTGTACGAAACATTCAAGGTTCCAATGGTAATTTCTCAGTTGGCTGGCTTGTATGATGTCTTTGCCCCAGTAGCTCTGACTTTTACTTCCTCCCTGCGTGCTTGTCAGTGGGAAAGGCGGTCGTTGAGTAAACATCGGGGGGCCCGGCCGATCGGTTGTTGCTGGCTATGGTTGTTTCTCTCGGTTTTCTGGTGGGCTTTGGTTAATCCTGGTGGCCCAATCCCCTTCAAGTCTCCTACTGTGACAGGTTAGTATGGGCTACAGCTTTACCAGTAGCAGACCAATTGTCTGACCTGACAACATGACCTAACTCATGTGTATCATGAATACAAACATGTAAAACGCATACAGATTTATCCAGTGATTGTACCCTTTTATCAATTATGCTCCATTACTGGGGGAAAAAAACAACATTCCACTATTCCGTTGGGTTACGCACAGAGGAATCGCCAGAAAAGAAAGATCATTCGGAGCTTGCCAGTTGTTCCCCTTGGTTAAACTGTTCAGTTCTCTCTCGGTCAGTGCCACTACGGTCATGCTGACCTCACTGAAGCTGCCACACTGCTCGTGTCGGGCGGCTGGCAGTTCCTACTGGGGGATCGTGACAGTGTGGCTGTAGTTGCAGTCCAGGACCAGGTCTCCAGACTGCTGCATGTTGCCTTCTCTCATGAAAGGATTCCTGTTCGACCCTCCAGAGGTTCTTCTGTGCTGCATGTTGCCTTCTCCACTGAAAGGATTCTGTCGACCTCCAGAGTCTTTGTTGCTGCAGACATTCCTCACTGATGGATGCTCCCAGTCTAGGGCGCCAACGGGTTGATACGTCTCCCTGTCGTCTGTCTCACACATGCATAGGCAATTCTCCACTCTAAACCCTCTGACCTCGGTTCGTTGTCGGCTCTGAGGCTACAGTATCACACCCACCCCCGCCCAGGTACATAAACATTTTTTATGACCTTGGCTTTACTCTATGTGTTTTTTTCCGAACGCCCTCAGCAGTTGGTGACGATTTCACTCTCCCCATGTAAGTGTCATAGTTTTGTGGTTTCCAAGCATTTTTATAATCGTTTCTAACCAATCAGAAACCGATTGTATGGTTCAACAATGGAAATCACTGGTCACACACACACGCTCGGCGCGCGATACACACACACACACACACACACACACACACACACACAACACCACGGATGTACACCAAGTATAAAACTCCATCCAGTAGTCTCCCAATTCTTATGGTTCACCCTACACATGAACAACAAAGAGTTGGGTACCGCGCAGTTTATATATAACATCTAATTCTAACTCATGTTCGATTCCCTAAACTCCCCATTGTACAACTGCCCGGCTCTCCACAAATCGGCCAAATGTTTCAAGTATTTACTTCGACATGGCTCACAAGGTGCACATCACCTAAGGGTTGATGAAGGTGTAAACACCTGCCAGGTTGATGGACAGGTGAAAACTATCTAACAGGTTGATGGCAGTTGTATACCCTAACAGGTTGATGACAGGTGTTAACCACCGAAACCGGTTGATGGCAGGTGTAAACACCATAACAGGGTTGATGACAGGTGTTTAAACATCTAACTGGTTGATGACAGGTGTAACCATTAAAGGTGATGGCAGGTGCAAACCAACCTAAGTTGACGCCTTCTGAGTAAACTCAACGGCCCTCGAAAGCCACCTGCCAGGTGATGGTCACTGAAACCGAGACGCGACAAGCCCAGCGGCCCACTTGCTCTCCTGAATCCACTGGAATAACCCATTGAATAAGCCGTTGATACAGTTGACACGAGGAACTATAAAAACGGAGCCCAAGCTCACCCGCTCTCAACCGGTCTTAACCGGTTCGAGCGGCGACCTTGGCCCCGTGTTTTATAGTTCGCTGCCTAGTTCTCTCCTACAAACATGGCTATGTGTAGGCTTATCCGTCTTTCAATACTAATTTACTAAAGTTTTTAGAGAGTAACGTAGGGGATGGCAGCGTGGCTGAAACACCCATAGGTAAACATAGGGGAAAAAAGCAGCAGTCGTGACACACCCCACTATACAACGGTGGAGCAGGCTATCGATATTACTTACTACGTGTCCAGACATGTCGAGAGTGTCTAGACGTGTCTAGCCATGTCGAGATCACGCGATGGGCCGTGTCACAGCGGCCAATCGGTTAGGGGGGTGGTTACATTAAGTGCTGGGCTTACGGCGCTCACATGACAAGGTTAACCAAAAGAGACTGATTTCATCATTCGCTAATGACTGCCGCACGAGAAGGTCGTGTTTTACTGTGCTCCGGGGTGACTACTGTGTTTTATTGTGTTGTTATTTTAAAATGGATACAGGTTTACCGAGAACAGGTTGCGCAAGTCAAGTCACAAAGATTTACTTTAACGGCATGTTAGAGTATGTGTCAAAAAAAGAATAGGTGAAGCATGTTCTTTACCAGTATTAAACCGAAAAGAAGCATTGCTTTGCTAGAAGGCGGAGGAAAAGGAAAAAAGCGACCGACTGCTTTGGAAAAATGCACGGACTATCTTAAAAGTTGTTGGTTCAAGAAATGAAAACGTTGAAGAATATTGCTGAACAGTTAAAGCTGTTTCAATACCTGTTTGACTATCGATTGAGATGGTTCCTTATCTAAAAAAATGCGCGGCATTGTTGAAAGTTGGCCAAAGCAAAACAATCCATCATGGCGTTTGATTGTTTGGGCGTTGGCTTGAGACCGCTCTTGTCATGTTTAAAAACAAAAAACGCATAAACATGGCGTTCATTTCTTAAAATTCGCAAGGTAACATGGTTGATTTCGTTGCTAGAAAAACTTATTAACTTTCTATGTGTTTTTATATCTATCTAACTGGCGAAAGCTGGCTGGGTCTGGAGTAGGCACTGTCTTCATCTGTCCGTGGGCAGGGTGGTGGGTCTGTGGGGTGTGCTCGGCAGCTGGGGGGTGGTGTTTTTTCGCCGTGTGGCTCTGCAGTCATGAAATTCGGGCTGTACACCCATGGGGGATGCTACTTTGGGGGCTGTTATGAGCTGCATCCTGTAGTCTTAAATTACCTAGTTCAGGCGCAGTTATGTCCCTTGTATCTTAATGGACGTGTCTGCGCATGCTGTACCATCGGGTCACCACAGCGCAGGCCTCCAAGGGTGGTACAGGATGCTCTAAAGGCAGGTGAAGACAGTGCTTCTCGGGTCCTCCCCAGCACCTTCGGGTGTTTCTTTTTCTTCTTTGCTTAACTAGGTGCCTGGTGAAAGGTCAGTGGACGGTGAGAAAAGACCAATGGCCAAAGGGAAAGTCCCCCCCCCCCCCCCTGTTGACAGTGGGAAAGACTAAACTTTGGTTTCTCTCTTGAGGGCACATAAGACGTTATGGCGAAAGCTTGGCTTGTCTGGAGTGGCACTGTCTTCATCTGTCAGTGGGCCGGGGTGAGTGGTTGGGTCTGTGGGGTGTGCTCGCAGCTGGGGGTGGACTGTTTTCGCCGGTGGGCTCTTGCAGTCATGAAACTACAGGTGTACACCATGGGGGATGCTCCTTGGGGGCTGTTATGAGCTGATCCTGTAGTCTGAAAAAAAATTGTTTTTTTTTTTTTTTTTAAAAAAATATAAAAACCCCTCTGTTTCAGGGAGCAGTTTGTCCCTTGATATCTTAATGTGAGTGTCCTGCGCGTTGCTGTACCATCGTCAACACAGGCAGGCCTCCAAGGGTGGTACAGGTCTGTCTAAAGGCAGGTGAAAGGACAGTGCTTCTCTGGGTCCTCCCGCACATTCGGTGTTCTTTTTCTTCTTTGCCTTAAACTAGTGACCTGGAGAAAGGTCCAGTTGATGGTGAAGAAAGACCATGACCACAGGGAAAGTCCTGTTGACGTGGGAGGAATGACTCAACTTTTGGGATTCTCTTTGAGGGCAACATTAAGAAGTATTATGGCGAAGCTTGGCTACTGTGTTGGAGTGGCCACTGTTTAATCTGTCGTGGGAGGGGTGGTTTGGGGTCTGTGGGGTGTGTCGGCAGCTGGGGGGTGGTGTTTTTCGCCGGTGTTGGGTCTGCAGTCATTTGAAAACGGGCTTGGTACACCCATGGGAGGATGCTACTTTGGGGCTGTTATGAGCTGATCCGGTAGTCTAATTTACCTCTGTTCAGGAGCAGTTATGTCCCTTGATATCTTAATGGAGTGTCCTGTGCGTGCTGTAACCATCGTCAACACAGCGACAGGCCCATAGGGTGGTACAGGACTGCTCAAAAGGCAGGTTGAAGACAGTGCTTTCTCTGGGTCCTCCCCAGCCTTCGGGTGTTTCTTTTTCTATCTTAAATTGCACAAGCTAGGAATCAGTATAAATGAAACTGTGTAGCAAACGTCCAAAGTTTCATTAGCTTATGCAACTGAATAGCGAGGGGGAAAAGCAGCAGGTGGCTGAACACACCCCATTACAACCGGTGAGAGGGTAAGCCTTTTAATTGTAATTGTCGGGCCTGTAAGGACTCCCCGCACTATCCGATTACTTACTACGCTGGCCAGACATGACGGATCACGCGATGGGCTGTTGTTACCTCAGCTAAGAACAAACTGGCGGCTTGAAAAATCACTGCCAAGAAAAACAAAAAAAAGCAGCCTGTGCTTTTCTAGAATCTTCTGAAAAAGACCAACTATCATGACAATAACCGATGCTGGATACTTTTCTTAGAGCTTTCAAGCTTTGCTGGACTGGTTAAAACCATTCGGATCCGAAACGGTTATCTAAAATAGTTCTACGTCACCTGCTTCAACGTCTTCACCTGCTGTAAAACGTTCGGAATCCGAACGGGTATCTAAAATTAGTTCTTAGTACCTGCTTCAACGTCCTCACCTGTGTATAAAACCGTCGGATCCGAACGGTTATCTAAATATGCTCTTACGTCACTGATTCAAACCGTTCCTTACCTGCTGTAAAACCGTTCGGAAATCCGAACAGGTATCTAAAAATAGTTCTTACGCCACTTGCGCCAACGTTCCTTCTCGCTGTTATGCTTCACCTGCTGAAAGGCTGTCTCAGATGGAGTCGTTCCTAGTTGAACCACAAAAAGCACCTCACTTTCCCCCCACGCAACCATCCCGTCTAGTGTTGTGAAGATTTCTGTGTGTAGTGCGTGTGTATGTGGATCCAGATCATGCTATAAGTCACCAAGTTTTTAATTAAGTCACCCCAGTTTTAATTAAGTTCTTAATCAGTTGCCCCAAGTTCTTAATAAAGTTTTTTAATTAAGTTTTTAATTAGTTCTTGATTAAGTTCCTTTAGTTTCTAACTTAAGTACATCAAGTTCTTTATAAGTTCTTGATCAAGTCACTCAAGTTCTTAACTAAGTTAGCTCAAGTTCATAATAAGTCTCTTTAAGTACAACCAAGTTCTTATTCAAGTTAACTTATTAATTATTTATTAAGTTCTTAAAGTATTATTGCATCTGAACTGGATCGAAATGATCGTTTTTGTTTGGGGGGTTGGCGGTTCTGGTATGTGTTGTTGTTCATCTCTATATATTGTGGCAGAGATTGTTTGGACTGGTTTGGTTCTTGTTGTCTTTGTATATATATTTTATAACCGTAATTAAACAACCAACAGCAATGTGCCAAAAATGACAATTGCTTGTAAAGAAACTATGAGAACTTTGGCGGTTGTAGGCCGCGAATCAACTTGTTCTGGAGTTTATAAAGCAGGCATTGAACAATAGGCTGCGGCTCTGGCACTTTTTCATTCTGTAAACTTTAATTTTGTTTTGTTAGTTCCACTTGCTAATTTTTTTCCCTCTGCGCACCGCGTTCCAGGATGAGGGAAGCCTTTTTAGAGGTTCCATTTCACCGCCTGAATCCAATGTTTTCTGATTTGGCTGTTCTGTGATTTTCTGCTCTGTCATTTTGAGGAAATAAAATCTTTAGATTAAAAGTAATTTATCCCATTTGATTAGTTGGTGATAATAATGTTCCAAATCGTAATATAGATCACATCCTTAGAGACTCAAAAGACTTTTGTTAAAACTGGATCCTGCGTTAAATCATACATAACTTCTTGTTCAGAATCAATGGGTAGCAAAAATCTACTAACTAGTTTAGTGTTACAAAACTAAGCACCGTTTGCCGACATTTTTACAATTCGTGATCCTAGTTGTGTTCATACCTGTTATTGATTCTTTATATTGTTTGTGGCGACATCATGTTGAATCTGTTCTTGCTGAATTTCATTGCGTGGAACTGTGTTTTTGTTTTGCACATGCTGCCAAAGAATACAGCCTTTCCTTTTTGGCCATAATAGCTTGCTCATCAACCAGGTATTTTGTAATATAAGTTCAGGAAGGTTTAATAGATCCTCGGTGTTCATGTTTTTATTACTTATAATTATTTTGTTTTTTAAAATGAGCGCCGAAACGTGTTGCATTTTGTATACCATTTTCCTGCTGTTATTGGAGGGCCTAAGTATAGGTTACACAATGCTTGGTAAAAGCTTGTTAAACAAATTAAACAAGCAGATCTTGGCAAAACTAGGCTTTGAGGGATTCAGCCAAGTAATTGCTATCATTGCAGCTTCGTTAGCTTCGAAAGATTTTCTGTAAAGCAAGGAATAATTCAGACAAATATCAATATGTAAATAAAAATTCATTTATAAAATGGGCTTCCACTAGTAATGTTGATAGGCGGCGATGTGGTTAATGCGCTTGCTTTTAGGGAAGTATTACGCATTTAGTAAACTCCGGGATGATGGCGAGAGAAAAAGACATAACAAAGCTGTGGAGAACCTAGCACGCTGCACAAGGATAACTATGAACAGAGAGAATTGAGCGTTAGATTTATACGACAAACTGAAAAAACAGGACCTGCAGCTTACACATTTAAAAGATGTTGACCAGGGCAATAAAAGAATACTATCTTGTACAGGCAAACCAATTCGAGACATTGCCCCCACCAAAATCAGTGACTTTTATCAGCACAGAAAACAAAAGATGCAAGAAATATTATTTATCGTCATTGGCATGTACCGTTGTGTATTGTGTTGCACATAATATTGGCTGAATAAAAATGAAACAATATCTATTATTCGCAAAAGGATATTGGAAAGGGATCACAGCAATTAAAAAATTGTAAGCCAAAGGGCAGCGGGATTAGTCAGGTGAACAAACAGCAAAGGAATGGTTATCTAACAAGCGATTTGGCAAATTTATTTACCTGCGCCTAAACGAATACAAAGACACAATTTTGTGATACAATTACCGAAACGAACCCATCAAATGGACTTTATATTTACCATGTTTACGATTAGATGAAAGATTTAAGTACGCACTCACAGTCATTGACAATAGCTTTCAAGATACAAAGATGCGGAACCATTAACACAAAAGAGGGCTTTGCTGTTGCTGTTTGCCATAACATACTGATATACCAACGGGCCCGCTAAAACTATCTCGTGATTCCCAGCGATATGGAAAAGATTTTAAAGGTCGTAGTGAATCAATTATTGTTAAAACTACAGTACCATTAAAAAGAGGCATTGGGAGTTCACGATCACAGGCTTTAGTTGAAAACTTTAACAAAAAAGTTATCCGAAGACTTTTTGTCCTACCAGTATCACAGGAGAGGCTGGATTGATATTCTCGCAACACAGAATGGATTAGAGACTGCCTCAGTTTTGCGCGCATATGAATATGAAGAATTTAAAGGGCTAAACCAGTACAAGCAATCAAAAAACAAAACAATAGATGTTGTATTGAAGGAGTGTCATTTCATTGGCAACTATTTACCATTTGGTTTAAAAGTAAGGGTACCTTTATTTACAGGGAAGCAGAAGGGGACATCGCTTCAGGGAAACGATCCAGTTTGGAGTGTTGATCCATATGAAATAAAAAGAATGGTAAAAATGAATCCGCCCGTGATTATTTTACGAGAAACTGAAAACAACAAAACAACCCCGCCCTCAAAGTTTTTTTGTGAAGGGGAAAAACTGCAGATAATCCCCAGACACAGTTCCAGTTGCTTTAAATTTAATTTTAATTTACATAAATATATTTGGGTCTAAAATGGAAGCTCAGAAGAAGCAAAAAAATGGTAAAGGAAGAGACCCTTTGGGAAAAGATCGGGAATCTATTAATGCGAGTTCTGCTATTAGGGGAACATTTTCGAAGTTTAATTCAATTCATGCAAACTATCTAGATCACCTAAAATCCATAATCCCAAATTGGGGAAAAAGAATATCTTGAAAATAATAAAAAAATTCGAGCACATCAAGCAAACTTTAGAAAAAGATTTAATGAAATTGGATGAAGCTATGATTAATCTTATAATAAAGGTGAAGAAAATATAAACCCCTCGGAAGCCTGGCGAAGAAGATATATAATTAGATGCTTAATTAAAATTTACAGAAAATATATTTGAGTCAAAATGGAACGCGATTGAAACAAAATGATAAGAAGAGACCTTAAAATGATCAAGAATCATTTGAAAAAATTTGCTATTGACTATATTATAGGGTTAATAATACTGCTAAAATCCAGATCACTACAACAAATCCTAATTTGATTACAGATAGGGGAAAAGAAATCTTTAAATAATAAAAAAATTCGAGCACATCAAGCTGAATTGGATGAAGATATGATTGAGCTTATAATAAAATTGATGAAAAATAAAAACCCCCTCGGTGAAGCCTCGGTGAAGAAGAAATATAATTATGCTGTTCTCCAGTGCCCATTGCATATGAAAACTCTGGATTAACAAATACTCGTTTAGTGTTTGTTCTATCTAATGACTTCTTTGTTACAACCGTTGTGTTGATCTCATGTAGATTAGATCGCAGTTTTACGCTGTCATGTGAAAAGTCTTATTGCAAACAATGCTTCTTTGTAGTTGTCATGCGATATGTTTGACTGCACAACGCTGCGAGATATTCCTTTTGCTTTCTTAATGGTTTTCTCCTGGCTCGAAATACTGTACATTTTCGACCTTAAACCAATAAACTCCTTAATCACCTCCGATAATTCATCCTTCATCTTTCCCAAAACCTTCTTATTAACGGTTGAATGTAAAGGCGAATCTTTAGGGTAATAAATGTACATACCCCCGCATGCCCTTTACCCACTTCTATTTCCAGCTTTAAAAATGTCTTCAGTAGGGATATCTATAACAAAATCTGTACTTTTAAAGTACTCTACTCGGGATACAGGGGTTTAAAATAGTCATAAAGAAATTCTAACTCAAAAGTTTTGAAAAATTCTAAAACATAAACCCCAATAAATAAGGTTTGCCCAAATTTTGACTTTTTTTTTTTTCTCTTTTTATCCCAAAAAGGTGTCATGAAATCTTCAAAAGTCCTGAAATTTAGGTTGAATCGTTAATTGCTTCGCTTTTTGGGTGACCAATTTTAAAATCTTTGCGTTTTGCGGATTTCCATAGTCTTTCTGAAACAGCTGTGTCTCAGCTTAAAAAAAGTCTTTTTTGAAGTATTGGGTTTTGTTCTAAGTCAGTGTTTTATGTTTTGGTTTCCCATGAACGGTTCTTGATAAAAAGCAATTACACATGAACTGCTGTTAGTTTAAAAACCAGTTTTAAAAAAAAATGCAGAAGTCTGTAATGACAGACATAATTTTTTTTGCCTCGAAGATTGGCCCACAATTTAGGTGGCTCTCTTGATTCTTTTAGACTTTGGCTAAGGGTTATTATTGGTCATGAAGTTCATGGGGATATTCTAAGCAACTTCTAAAAAGGGCCTCTTTTTTCGATCGCTGTAAGGTATGCAGTTGTTCACAAATTCTTGAATTTTTTTTAATACCGCCAGGTATTTTTAAATTTGCGTAATGGAAAGTGATTGCGCCATACCCCAAACCCCAACGTTTGTTTGCATAAAAATAATAAGTGTTAGACCTTTTTTTGGGAAAATTAATATTAGTTTTTTTGTTTTGTTTACGTAATGATGCGACCCCTTTATAATTCCTCCACGCAATCTTTTTCAATCATCGAATCTTTGGAAAAATCTACAAAAAATAAATTGTACTCATATTTTTTAGGAAAGCGCCCCCAACTATCCGGGCGCAGAAAGGTAATGGCAGGATCCGGCTATAATGTTTCAGCGGGTCTTTTTTAAAATTTCAAAAAAATCCCCCAACAAAGTATCACCCATCATTTAGAAATATAGTCTCCCTTGTTTTACGTCAAAATTCTGCCATGCTGCTTGAGCATGCTGGAATCAAACACTGTGCCCTTTCCTCTAAAAATAAAAAAGAACGCATCTTTGGGCGGAGTGTATCTTGTAAAAACTTTCCCACTGTTCATTTTACTCAGGAAAATTTTCCCCTTTTAAACAAGGTTGGGTCAAAAATTTTTCTTTTTGGGAGGACTTTAAGGCATAGCCGGATTTAAATGACCCATGGGGTGTTGCATAGAGTAAAAAAGACATTTTTTTTAAAGTGAAACACATTTCTTTTCGATGATGGCAATGCATGTTCCCCAAAGGGTTGGTTCTGTTTGCAATATAAATGGAGTCTAACCTCGCAAGTTGGAAAGAGAGGGCGCTTCCCCTTCGCTGGGTCAACCTTAAGTTGAAGATTGCAGTTGTTGTGCGTGCCCCTCTAAACTTTCCGTGATGTGATCTGGTTTTTATGGGGGATTTACACTCTTGGGCGTTGCTTAAAACCGCAAATCAACAATGTGTGGCGAGTCATTTTTGTTGATTTCAGGAGTCATTAATCTCTGGAGATTAGTTTATTAAACAGGCTTTTCGCACTTGCTGCATGGTTTAAGAAGTTTTCTGCAGCTTGGGCCCCTTTTAAATTTGGCTCTAAATAAACGCCCTCCGACTGACAAAAAATAAAGGCAAATGAACAAATTGATGATTTCATTAAAACAGTTTTTCGTAAGTTTTCGGGGTTTGGGCCCTTCATGGGAAACAATAAGCGACTCGAAGTCTGCGAAATAGTAGGGACTTTTTTGCATTTTTTTTTCCATTTTCTTAAAACTAACTTTGATCCGGTGGGGGCGAAATTTGTTCTGTATTCAGTTACTGAACTTTAAAATGTTTTTTGTTCAACGCGGCTTTACCAGAGGGAATTCTTTTTAAAAACTTTTCTACAGAATTCGGTTGTCCCTTTTTTGAAATATGCTGCTTAGTTTGCCTTTGTGCTATAAATGTGTAAATGTGAGACCCCCTGTTGGCGAAGGCATTAAGAAAGTCCACATGGTTTTTGTTGGATCCCTATTTTTGGGCTGCTTTAGACACCAATAGGCCCCAAAAATTTTTTTCCCTCACCCCAGTGTATACATTAACGTTTTTGGGGTTTGTTTTGTTTTTAAACTGACAATGGAATCCACGCAAACCGGAAAAGGTTTTCCCATTCAAGTTAGACTTTGATTTTTAAGGTTCAAGTTAGTTACTCTCTCTGCGTTTTTCCGGAATCACCTTGCAAAAACACCAAAAAAAACATTTGTGTCCGAATTCTTTATGTTTAAAAACTGCTCTTTTCGATAAGTGGGGGTAGGGGAAGGAGACTTCCCTTTACAATCTCTATTAGCCGTTTTAAATCTGATCCTAAGAATTTCGCCCTTGACCAACCAAGCCTCTATTTTGGGTTTTCAGCGGCCACACAAACTGTGTAAGCAGTTGGTTTGCCCAACCCGGGTTTTTTAAGTCATTTGAAAAGAATAATGTTGTTTGTTGAGCCCCGACTTTTTTTTTCTTCTTTTTGTTATATAACGTTAAAACAGCAAACTTACTTTAACTGGCGGGTCTTTTGTTGTTTTACTGGAATTGAGAAATAGCATGAAAAAACATTGCCTGTACTTTTGTGGATCAAGACTTCTAGATTAATTAAATTTTGGGACAAACCCCCCAAAATTCCTTAAAAAATTTTTTGTCCTTCATATTTTTTTCCTGTTAGTTTTTTTTCACTCAAATATTTATTAAATTAAAAAAATTTTAAAATCCAAATCAATATCAACGTCTTTTGTGCTTGATTATAAATAAAGTTAATGTCCTTTGCTTGTTAATGTGAGCTGTTTAAAACAATTTAAAATTTCGTTACTTTTTTTAACCTTTCCTTTTTTATCTGCTGGGTGTCTGGCTGTTGAGAAAACTTGCCCTTGCCTTTTTTTGAAGATCAACTTTTGTCTTTTATAGTCATTCAAATTCGGCCTGTAAACGACTAAATTCTTCACCCTGATGTTGATCAACTAGTCCCTTTATTATTGTCAGTTTTAAACGAACAAAGTTTTAGCTGTTATTAGTTGAACCAAAAGCTGTGGCTTTTGGAGTTAGTTTTAATTTTTGCACAGACTTACGCTAATGAACACACCCAAGGCTAAAGAAAAACCCTCCTAGAGGTAAAGCCTGGGGTGCACCAACACTTTGCAAAAAGCCCAACACTCGTTCCTGCTGTTTAGTGCACTTATGTTGATGTTCCAGTATTAACAATGTTACAGCATTACGGGCAGCAGAATACCTTCGTTTGGTTTTGCTGTATTTGAAAGGTCCTGCTCTAGTTTTTTGTTGCATTTGTGTAATGTTTTTTTAATCTGAAGGTTTTTTTGTTAGGGGTTTCTACTATCCCTTCTTTTGGTGACTCCGTAGGCGCTTTTGGATAAACGTGAACAGACATGCTTTTTTTAAAAATAAAAAATAATTTAGTATTCTATACCTTTAAAACTGTTATCTCCAATATTCAGCTGCGAATCATTATTAAAACCAAATGTGCATTAACGGTTTTATCGTCATTTTTTCTTTGTCAATTTGAATGTTTATTACATCTCTAACAGTTTTTCCCACTTCCCTGCAACTGATTATCCTCTGTTGACCCTTTGGTCAATCCATAACCGTATTTTGTTGTTTAAATAATCATCAAGCCTAACATCATGAAGGTGGAGATCTTTAGACACGAGGTCTGCTGTTGGACTTCAATGCCTCCCACCTCCGAACAATTTTCTTATTTTATCAAAATGCTGATAAGGTTTAAGCCCGCTAGCCCTAGATTTGGTTGGGGACTACCCTCAATTTTTACATTGCACTTTCGTTATTTTAGGATTAAAAAAACTTTCAGTTTGTCTATCAAATGGTTTTTCATCTCGCACAGCAATAAAATACCTTTGAGGATTTTACTAAGACACTAAAACTAAAATTCCATATGTGTCTGCCCTGCTTTTAGGATGTGTAGAATGGTGAAGCCTCTTTCGTAAATATTGCTAATTTTTTCCTTATATTGATGCACAATCAACCTTGCTAAGTCAGGGTTGCTAACAATGTCAAACTCTAACGCGATTTTCAGAAAGCTGTACTTTGCTCCGGGGTCTTCAGATTTAATAACCCATTTGTATTCTTAAAAGTTAGTTCATAAGACAATCTGTCTTTTTAAAGCTCCTTGAAAGTATGGGGCATGCGCACTTAACAACTCAAAATCCAAGGGGATGGAAAAGCGATTTCCTACCATAACTTACAGCTACTACTTTTTGCCGTCTTTTAGCATCTTAGCGCCTATTCTGTGTTTTAGTGCTTCATTATTTTCGATTCCTTGAAACGCAAGATCATTCCTTTCATTCTCGGTTAGCCATAGATCAGAATTTGTAAAAAATGTTGCATTATGTAAAGAAAATATTTCTTGTCCCTCAAGTTTTATAGAAATTTTCTTAACGATTGCCCCCTCCCAGATTCTGGAAACTGTCCTGGTATCGTCTGTTGAATCGGTTTTATTTTGAAAAAGTAAGTCGCGCAGAGCCCGGGACAATCACTTTATCTGCTCCTAGGGCTGGAAATTTTTACAGTTTAAAAATTTGATCTGCATCAATAGTAGATGGATTATTTGGAACAATAATATTCTGTTTATTTTCCCCTTTACGCCATAGGGGTCTTTTAGTCTTCTATGCGGGTCAAAAATTGAACCAATGTTTTGCGACATTTTTATAAAACAAAATAAAAAGTTAATTATTTAAAAAAAATGCAGGGAATTGAAGGTGAAAAAAGATTATGATGTTTTTGATCCTGGAGACGACATGAGCGAAATGACTCCTTTGACACGCATCGCTCATTGCCCCTCATTGCGGCGTGAATTAACAGAAAGTAGGGATCCTGAAAACAACTGAGCGAAATGACTCCTTTGACACAGCATCGCTCAGCGCCCTCATTGCGGCGTGAATTAACAGAAAGTAGGGCCAATCATTTTACCAAAGTTTAGGTCAAGAACCCCCCGAATTCTAGACCCAAATGATTTTGAAGAAAAAGATGATGGCCATTTGTATTTGAAAATTTAATCAAGGAGAAAACTGTTTGGCTTACAACTAAACCAGACCCATCAAAGTTTTTAGCCAAGAGTACAATTATACAAAGATCAGTGTGAAAGATCAAAAAACGCCCTTGGTCTTGTTAGACCGAAATTAAGGGCGGAGGCAGTTTCTAACTTCAAAACACACTAAAAAGATCTCCCCAAAAGCTAACCAAATACAAAACATGGAACTTAAAATTTAAGTCAAGCAGCAGACAAAATAATAGAAGCAAACCAGTCTTTCAGAAGAAACAGCATTAAAAACTATACACGACTCACCGCACCCATGCGAGAAATAGCGGCCCTTGATCAGGCTTAAGAACCATAGAGGCGAATTAACAAACAATTTAGCAAAACTGGGTGAAATAGATGAGCATAAAAAAGAAAAAAGAAAAACTCGTTGAGGCTGATGACGCCAACTTAGGACCTATATTAAAGAAAGAATAAACCCAAAGACTAAAGATCTTGAAAAAGAGAGATCAGCAAGACTAGAATGTTTGTCTACTAAACCCAGAAAGAAATTTCGAACTCAAGTGAGCAGAATAAGAGAAAAATATCCAAAGAATTTTATATGAAGACACAACGCTAGCAGAACGAATACGAAGACTGTTTAGAGAGCAGGAGTCACATTAGCAAGCGTTTTTAAGCCTTAGATTTGCAATAAGTACACTGGTGATGGCTAATTTCGGGTGGTGGCGGTGCTGGGCTAGTGCCTCCCGCCATCGCCTCCACCTGATAAATCGTCGGTAAAAAAACAGCTTTATCATCTTGCAAGTTTATTAAAAAAATTAAGCCAGTAAAGCTGTGGGTGCTTTTTCCCCAATATTAGGGGGTGTTGTTAGCTGGCTTTTGTCTACTGCAAGCAAAGTATTGGCTTTTTTATGGCCGAGCACTTATGGGCATTGTTCTCTTAATAGTCGGGTTAAATTTTTTTGTAAGATAAAGACCGAGTAATCCTATGCCAGTTAATACAACAACAAGTGCTGTCTTTTCATATTCATGGGCATCACGAACAGAGTCCGCGTCTTCAAAGGGTTTTTTGGGGTTTGGGCCTCAGGATTGGATGACTTAATCTTGGGGGGGCATCTTGTATTTTTATTGTTTGTAATATTACTGGCCCAGAATTTATTTCGTTTTTCCGACCTTTGTTCATCGCCTGCCACAAGGATTTCATTATTTTTAGTTTATTAATTTTGCCTATCTGGACCTGAGGTCAGAAGGCAGCATGTATAAACCATGCCAACAGCAAAGTCACTTTCGATCTTGCGTATTGTAAAACATTTTGGTACCTTTTAATACTTGAAGGGAAACAACTGTAAATTAATGCGTCCTCTAAATTTGCTAATATTGTTTTTGTGCGTCAAAGCCAGTAGAAGGATCTGTTATGCTCGATCTCGTTTGTGCTTGCGAGCCTAGCAAACACCAACTTGTACGAACAGAGTCGTTTATTCGTTCTATTCCTGCTTTAGTTAGGCCCTTAGAAGTGTCTAAGATAAATGTTGTCCATGCTGTTTTATGCTCTTGCTCTATGGACCTGAGGTGAACAGCTGTGCCTGAAGAGAAAGATGTGTAAGGAGGATGCCAGTCACAGTTATACTTTCTGTGCACGCCCCAAAAATAAGGGGTGCCTAGACCATGATTAAGATCCAACTTTGTCTAAAGTCTGTCTTGGCCTTAATATTGAATTCGTTACAGATCCTTTCAAAAGCCTTCATGTCTATTCTGTTGCTGAATGGATTAAACGGTTTGTCATTTGGCAATGGAGCTTGCAGCTCAGTCAAAATACGTCTGAAGGTGTAATAAAAATGAAATCTGTACACTGACCTCACCAAAGGATCAGGATGATTAAAGTGATCGGCATACGACACCCCACACCCAGTTGATGCACAAAACACAGCAAAGTTTAACTGGTTCTGATAAAACTGCATCGGATGACTAAACCACACTTTCGGGATGTGGTCGTTTTTAATAGGAGGGTTAAGATATCTGTTTAATGGAGTACTCATCTTTACTTGAAAGGTGTCAGACTGAGTCACAGAAATGTCAAGAGTATCGGTTGTTATGTTTTTAAGATTGTAGTGCGGCCCAGCAGAATATTTTGCATCAGTATATTTAAAGGCGCTCATTTTTAATTTGTTTAAAAAATGTTTGTAACAATAACAACTCAAGACTGTCCTTCGTTTTTAGAACATGCTATTGATAACGATTGCGGAACCAGAACGGTCGCACTCCATGAAATATTTTACAAAGTCGTATGGTTTAATATAAGTGAATCCAAGGAGAATAATAAGATTAAAAAAGTTAATAATAGAGGACAATTAGTTAGCCAGTTAACCATACCTGATGGTTATTACGGGTTTTGCTCACTAAAAGAAGCAATGAGTAACTTTGACATTGCTCTCAAACTTAACAATGCGAATCTGAAAACAATGTTGACCTTTAAGCCTGAAGAAGAAGAAGTAGGTTACTATTTTGATAAAGAGCTAGCTAAAATGTTAGGCTTTACAACTGCCAATCGACCCATTCATAGTTTTAGAGTTGCGCCAGACAAAACTACGTTGAGGGAGAAAATCCGCTCGATCTTGCATTACATTCATTACTCTATGTTCATTTGGATGAGCTGAGCACTGATGAAAACTTATATGACGGAAGGCCCTCAACTGTTTTAAGAGCTCTTCATTAGGGAAAGCTGCATATTGCGATTATGAAATTATCAATTCCCTAATTTACAGTTTAAAAGATTAGTTTGTGGGAGGGTTGGATCATTTAATATAAAAATCAAAGACAAAGCGGGGAAAGTTGTGAAATGCGATAACCTACACATTGTTTTGGAAATAAAATAATAAACTGTACTAAAAAATGTCGCGTGGGCCAGAAGAATCAGGAGTTACATTCGCGCCTGTGAGGTGTATAACTTTAGAATTAAAAGACCTTGCAGACGTTGCGGACTTTGAACAAAATGGTGAGATAGGCGCTTTGTATGGTTTTGAGTACACTAAAGATGGTGATTATAAACGCAAAGAGGTTGGCGACAACAAAAAGTTTCCTAAACTAGAACAACTGCGTAATGTAGAAGCAAATAATGCTGGCCAGTATGAATATAAAATAGTTCGAAAACCTGACAGCAAATGGCATTTAGAACAATATTTAGAATGGGACATAAAATTTGAATTCATAAGCCCATTTACATTTTTTAGCCGCCAAAAAAGTTTCAGAAAAGCATTCAACTCAGGACCTTTACATGTAAGTCTTATGCCAGAGGACAATAGTCGGAAAGAGATTGAAATAACGCCGTATGGGAAAAAACAGTACATCCTCCACAGAAAAGAAACGGTTTTAAAGGAAGCTTCTACAAAATTACAGTTCTTTCCAACCAGAAAATTAGGAGACACGTTCACAATAATATTTGAAATTTCTGTCTTTAAAGATGTGGAGAGGGATGGGTTGTGGGCGTTAGTGACGCCCTTATAAAAGGAATTAATATTAGCTGGCAAAACTTAGACGTTAAACGTCTTAAAGTTACCATCGTCGTTCTTCACAACGGTGAGGATATTAAGGTCATAACAACAAGCAACAAAATCAATGTTGACTTAAATAGAAACAATCTTACAGAACTGAATTGGATTAATCTTACACATTTAGGCCTTATAGGGTTTTATTATACTGAACAAGTTTTAACAGAGTATGATAAACATAATAAATGGATTAGATTAAATTCTGTGATAAAAAACTATGGAACAGTTAAACTTTATGACAAAAACTCCTCATTGTTCATTGATTTGTGGACAGACTGGTTGTGGAAAAACAATATTTGCCCTAGACCTATTACAAACAGTTTATCGCTATAATTTTGATCATATTGTGATTTTCTGTCCAACACTTAAATGGAACAAAGCATATCATGATAGAAGGTTTATATGGACAGATGATGAAATATTTTTAGTTGATCCTAGCAATAAACTGAGTGAGTGTTTAGAACAGTTTTTATAGACTGTTTGAAGGAATGCAGACACTATTTATTATAGATGACTGTTCGGCAGAAAGAGACATAGTAAAAAAAAGAAATACTTTATCAAAACTGGCTTTCAGTGGAAGACATGCTGGGATAAGTGTGTGGATTTTATGTCAAAAATATAACTCAGTTTTAAAAGACTTTAGAGAACAGTTAAAGACTGTAGTTTTATTTCACATGAAAGACAGAGACTCATTTGATGAATGTTTGCGCGAAAATGATGTTATTGAAAATGATCAGGAAAAACACAGGATTAAGCAAAAACTAAAAACTGAAAAGTTTAGTAAATTAGTATTGAAAACGGATAATCCTACACAGTATGCATGTTTGTAGGGTTTACCAGGAGAGAACTATAAAATGCCTATCCTGACTCAAACTGCTCGAAAACTGGTTGAGAGCAGTTTGAGTCAGGATTGGCATTTTATAGTTCTCTGCATCTGCTTCAGCCAGAGGAACTCTTTCCTGATTGCGATGAGTTTTCATTGTATACTGATCAGGGCTTCTGCTGGGGTGAAAATCTTTCCCGGGCCCCGGGACCCCTTCATCAGATTTTTAAGGGTCCCAGGCTAACATTAAGGGGTCCCTACACCACAATAAAAACAACAAAATATACGTTAAAAAATTGCATCCTGCACGCGCACTCCAATTGTCACAGACACATCGTCACAATAAAAACAACAAAATAAACATCAAAAATTGCATCCGTTCTCGATCTTGCTCCCCTCCTACGCTTTTTCGCTTTTGTGATGATGATTTCGTTAACCACGCTTCGAGAGACATGTTGGAAACAAAGGCTTCGCGGAAATGCCTCTCTCCTGCCGGGAAAATGAAAAGCGTCGTCGTAACATCACATGGCTCAAAGTAGGAAAATTCGGTCAACTGAAAACGATGCTGTGGTCTAGCGTTAAGCTTAGTCAGTCAGCCTCAGCAGACGACAAAAGTGACCGACGTATGTTGTTAGGAGCCTGCCCTACTCGCTTTGTTACTGTTCAAACTCGAAAAGGGATGGGTTCGGTCCGAAGTGCAGCAGACCTACGATGTTACGGCACCCAACTTACGATGTTGAACTGGCAGTCTTTTCTCACTTTATGTCTGACTTCACAAAATGTGAAGGGGTCCCTGGGGACCCCTTACACGGACACCCAGTGCGTCCCGTAGAGTTTTAATGCGTACTGTACGCAATTTTTTGCGTTTTCAGAAGCCCTGCTGATGATGATCATGGCCATTGCCCATGTGAAGAACAATTTAGTTGCACTGAATTTTAATTGCCATCTGTCGACCCATTCAAATAACTTATCAAGATCTTCTTGAAGTTTACAGTGATCCCAAGCAGGTCCAAAGATCTTCGTATCATCAGCATACATACTGCACAGGTTTTTCACCACATCTGGCAAGTCGTTGACATACAAAACGAAGAGGACAGGCCCTAAGACACTGCTTTTCGGTATTCCACTTGTTACATCTGCCCAAGTAGACATTGCTCAATAGACTTTTAGTTTTACTCTTTGCTTTCTGCCGATTAGGACGTGTTAGGCAGGGCTGCCAAAGCCTTCTATTCTAATGTAAGACTGATTTAATGCTAGTAGTTGTATGTGCTATAATATGGTTGTACAACTTCCCAGTTCGTGACAGCATGTGTTCGAAAGCAAAACTTCAGGAGCCCAACTTCAATGAACTTCAACTTCTGCTTGCTTCTCATCCATTGGCGCTCAGCAGACAAGATAGCAGATAACTTTCAATGCTTTTTTTTTTTTTTTTTGCACATCGAGAAGTTAACAACAACAACAAATCCAGAAGGAAACACAAACTTACATATATTATTGCCTTCCCTGGTCGCAATTCAGTACACAAGGGAAACAACTAGCCTCGAAATTGACCAAGTGGGGTTCTAGTCTACAGTCACATATAAAGCACAAACTTTTACGCGCTGGATGGTCTGTTGAGTCTTAAGATTTTTTAATCCCCCCCCCCCCCCCCCCCCCCCCCATTCGTTCTTTTCCTACTGCTTTTTTCGAAACGCACTCACAATCATCAGGTTGATTTTCATGGTACTGTTTAGGCTTGGAATCAGAGAGAGAGAGACACTGACACTGACACTGACACTGACATTTTATTGAATAAACATATATACATGTTCATTTCAAGGGGATAGGAAAATAGATTTACCATTCACACAATTCGTAGTTCCACGCACATCGACATTCCAATGAAGGCAGGCCAACAATAAATTCTTGAAAATTAATCAACAGGATATGTGAATTGATTGAGGTATACCAAACTACTTTACCAAGCTTCACTGGACCCACGGCTGTTCCTTCTTGCCAGACTGAAACACTTAGTCAGCGCGCGTGACCCGCTGACCCTGACCGACTTCAGCGATGCTAGCGATGGGGAGGCGTACACACGTTGGCTCTCTTTCCTTCTCCGAGATGTGTACCAGAGAGCTGTGCTAGTGAATGATTTTGTTTGTTTTCCAAACTTCGGATACAACTAAATCCCGGATGTTTTGTTTCATTTCGGGTTGCCTGAGGATTATGTGAAGTGAGCTTGTGTTTGTGTGTTTTTTTATAACAGGATTCAATACTTTAAAGTGTGGTTTTGTGTGTATAGTTTGACGTAAGTGACCCATCAGTTGTACAATGGCGTCTCAGCAGTCAGTGGTAAGTGAGCACGACTCTCTTTTCTCTCTCTCTCTCTCTCTCTCTCTCTCTCTCTCTCTCTCTCTCTCTCTCTCTCTCTCTCTCTCTCTCTCATGTGTGTGTGTGTGTGTGTGTGTGTGTGTGTGTTCATGTGTGTGTGTGTGTGTGTGTGTGTGTGTGTGAGAGAGAGAGAGAGAGAGAGAGAGAGAGAGAGAGAGAAAAGGAATGTATATGTGTTTGTGTGTGTGTGTGTGTGTGTGTGTGTTGTGTGTGTGTGTGTGTGCAAATTTTGTAAATTTGTTCTGTTTCTTCAACTTGCATTAGTCTGTGTGCAAGCAATTTCTTCTCTTCTGATTCTGTGCTCTCCTCTCTCTCTCTCTCTTCTCTTCTCTCTTCTCTCTCTCTCTCTCTCTCTCTTCTCTCTCTCTCTCTCTCTCTCTCTCTCTCTCTCTCTCTCTCTCTCTCTCTTTGTGTGTGTGTGTGTGTTCATGTGTGTGTGTGCGTGTGTGTTCATGTGTGTGTATGTGTGTTCATATGTGGTGTGTGTGTGTGTGTGTGTGTGTGTGTGTGTGTGTGTGTGTGTGTGTGTGTGTGTGTGTGTTCATGTGTTTGTGTGTTCTATTGTAAGGTTTGTACCACAATGCATGTTACATGCATATCAGATTTTTGACTGCTGACCACTGTATCAGTGTTAGAAATGAAGCATGCTACATGCACATCATGTAAAAAGGCATGCTACAGGCAAATCATGTATTTGGCTAAGGAATGCCAGGATACAGTTCCTGAGAGAGAGAGCAGAACTGACACAGTGAGTATTGCATGTTTATTTATGTATATATTTGTGTGTGTGTGTGTGTGTGTGTGTGTGTGTGTGTGTGTGTGTGTGTGTGTGTGTGTGTGTGGTGTGTGTGTGCGTGCGTGCGTGCGTGTGTGTGTGTCTCTTTCATGTGTTATGTTTTCTTCCTAGTAAGAGAGTCTGTTTATATTTTAGTTTTCTTTTAAATGAATTAAAGACAAGTAAATGAAAGTACTTTTTTTCCCGAGTTACATCTGCCAGCCATCAAATCCCTCTCTCCTCTCCTCTCACACAAAATCCTCGGCAGGTGCATCTCATCTACCCCCCCCCCCCCCCCCCCCACCCTTCCCCCCCTCACCCCAACACACACACACATCCCTTCCATTCCCTTCATTTCCGCACAGGCCATTCCTTGCACACAGAGCAGCTGAGCTG
Source organism: Conus ventricosus (assembly GCA_018398815.1). Taxonomy (NCBI): domain Eukaryota; kingdom Metazoa; phylum Mollusca; class Gastropoda; order Neogastropoda; family Conidae; genus Conus; species Conus ventricosus. The sequence continues at coordinate 45,988,842 of CM031628.1, read as the reverse complement.
TGTATCTGGACAGTGTTGTGTCTATCGCGAGGGCCAGGGTCGACCCAGCGAACTCGCTTTGCAGCTGGTTCACATGGGATGGTCTTACACAGTGGGGGATACTGACGCGTGTGTGAGCTGGTTGAACATGTGTTATCTATACGGCTCCTACCGCTGTCTCTTGGGCATAGGCACTGTGTGTTCTATAGGTCAGCCGGGCTGGCTTGGAAGATGCCATTGCATATGATTTGATTTTCTTATGCGCACATCGTCTCCGATACTTTGAAAAGGGAATGCGTTCGCATGTTCACACACACACACACACACACGCACGCGCGCACGCGCACGCATGCACATAAACACACACACACAGACACACACACAGACACACACACACACACACACACACACACACACACACACACACACACACACACACACACACACACACACACACACAGATTGTTTGCAGCATATAGTCATACCCAATGTGTGTACCCAGTCATAGTGTGTGTGTGTGTGTGTGTGTGTGTGTGTGTGGTGTGTGTGTGTGTGTGTGTGTGTGTGTGTGTGTGTGTGTGTGTGTGTGTGTGCGATGAAAAAGAATCAGAAGACTGTGTTTGATTTTGTTGTATTTTATTACAGAAGAAATACGGGGTTAGAATTGTTCGGAAACAAAATCACTTACTAGTTTCATGCAAAGCTTGAGACTTTGGTCATGTCATGTGCGTGTGGCTGCCAAAGTTCAGCTGCATGAAACTGCCATTGTCAGTTACATTGCGCACTTTGGATCAAACAAGCTTTAAACGTTAAGTGATCCGACTTTTTTGCTGATGTAGTCTGAGCAGAGGCATGTATCAAACTTGTGAACTAATCAATGAGGGAAAATAATCTTGCCATTAAGCGCTGATGTGAGTTAGTTTTGATCGATTTTGTGTGTATTGTCATTGTTGTAATGTTGCCTAACAACTTGTGCACACAATATCATGCTGTTTCTTCGTTCTCTGCAGGAAAATAAACCTAGTCGAGTTTGGTATTAAAAGAATTGTCTGCAATTCGCCAATACAGTCGTCTCAGGGGCGTATAAGTATTATATTCTTCACGACAACAACGAATTGTCAAACTGACAACCCCCTTTTTAACGGCCGCGCAGCAATGCCGAAAACACAGCTGCTGGACTTGTTGCGTGCACGGCTGACAGGCAGCGCTGTGTACAGCGCAGTAAGCTAGGGGGTAGGGAGCCGCCTGCAGTAAACACTGCCTTCCCTGACCTTGGCAAGTGCAGCAGCCGGAGAGGTGTTAACTCCCTTGCTTCGCTGAACACTAAAGAACTCGCTCTGAACAGCCGTGGACCAGGGAGTAATACCTGATGAGTGGCGAGATGCGAGCATTGTTCCCTTATTCAAAAAGGGTGACAAAACAAAAGCAGAGAACTATAGACCTGTATCTCTTACATCCATATCAGCTAAACTACTTGAACACATAATATATAGTAGCATAATGGACCATCTTGACAAATATGACTTTTTAAATAACGCCCAGCATGGTTTTAGACAGCGAAGGAGTTGTGAGACTCAACTTATAACAACTCTCAATGATTTTAATAACTGTATTAACAACAGACAGCAAAGAGATGCAATTTTATTAGACTTTTCTAAAGCCTTTGATAAGGTTGACCATGAGGGCCTGCTGCTTAAATTAGAACACATCAGCATTGGTGGTTCTTTGCTAAAATGGGCTAGATCATTCCTCGTTGGGAGAACGCAGAAATTTGTTGTGGAAGGGTCGTCATCCCATTGTAAACCAGTCTTGTCAGGTGTACCACAGGGAACTGTTCTGGAGCCCTTGTTTTTCTTAATATATATAAATGACATAAGTAGAAATCTCTCTCCTGGAACTACTATAAGGCTTTTTGCAGATGACAGCTTAGTATATAGAACAATCAGAAGCAAGAATGATACACGCATTCTACAAGAAGATCTAAACGCTTTACAAGAGTGGGAAAGAACTTGGAAAATGGAATTTCATCCCCAAAAGTGCCAAGTGTTGCGTATATGTAACAAACACTCACCAATTAGATCAGATTATTCTATCCATAATACTATTCTTAAAGAAACTAATGCTGCAAAATATTTAGACGTGATTATAGATAGTCGTCTCAAATGGAAAGAACATTACAATTTAGTATGTAAGAAAGCAAATAACATCTTAGCTTTCTTATACAGGAATATCAATGACTGCCCCCAAAAGGTTAAAGACGACTGCTACAAAAACACTGGTTAGACCAGTACTGGAATATGGTTGCTCAGTTTGGGGTCCTTACCATCTAAAGGACATTGATAACCTCGAAAAGATTCAGAAGAGAGCAGCACGGTCCGTAACAGGGAACCACATCAGAGAAAAGGGAATACTAGGAAGAACATGAGGAAATTAGAATGGAAACCCTTAGAAGGGAGAAGAGCTTTTATCAAACTTAACATCTTCTTCAAAGGCAGAGCTAAAGTAATTGATATTCCAATGGAACAACTAGTATTGAATAAAAGTAGCACCAGGAGTGGCGGTCAATGTTATACCATACCTACATCAAATATTGACAGCCACTTACATTCTTTTTATCCCAGTTCTGTACGGCTGTGGAACTCACTGCCGGGTGCCATCAAGATTGCCACAAATGCAATCTCATTTAAAAAAACAAATTGATACGACAGTTTGAGATCTGCATATTGACGATTTTCTATTTTTACTTCCCCAGATATTTTACTGTTACCTGGGCCTGAATTTGGCCATTGCTTTTAACTTCTTGAATATCGAGTGCGACCCCTTGTTGCCAAATTTGCTCCAGGGGCCAACAGTCTGAGTCGCACTATTTTATGTTATTTTATTTTACATTTTAACATGCACGCTGGTGACCTACTCATTTTTGAGTGAACCAGTATTTTAGGAAGAAGAAGAAGATATATTACCCCCTTGATCCTCGATCAGTCTTCAGTTCTCGTTAATAACTGAGATCCTCAATCATTATTAATCAAAGTTTACGAGCATCCATCCATTAACTTCATTCCTACGGAATATTTGTTAGAGCTTAATTTGTCCATTCAAAATCATCATTCCACAGCATGAACACACACTCTCTTCAGTTCTTCCTCTTGTATCAGCTGTGATCTTCTTTGGAAAACGTTGTACAGAAAACGTGAGACTTGTCTTACAGACACTTCATCAGCACAGGACATTACATACGACACACTTCCTTCAGCGTTATTGATAGCATTCACATTTTCTCTAAATATTTCATACACACTGCATTCAAACAACACGGGTGACTCGTCTTCAATAGCTCCTTTGCACACCGGACATAATAAATCTCTTGGTGCCACATCCCTTCTGTATCTCAGTTTATGCACCCTTATTGGAGAAATGTCAAATCTAAACTTAACATACACTGCTTTCTGACACCGTGATATCTCATAATCCAAATAATGCTCTGTTCGTAGGAACTGCTTTAAGCTAGAATACAGTTCAAAACGTTCTGCTGATTCCAGTTTATCATGCGAGTCTCTGTCTAAAAATATGAGTGAAATTGTTCATATTGCCAACACTCTGTTGCAACCAAACATCTCCAAATCCGTTTACAAATAATAACTGTCTCACGTAAAACGCCCATGGTTTTTTTTTCCCAATTCTTGAAGGTGGTTTAACATATTATAGGCTTTCTTGGGTAGTCTTTCTTCTGCCAGATTACAAACTCTTAGCCAGTAACGAATACACCTTTCAGCCGCTAAAACATACATTGTGTGGCTGGACAGAAGTTTACTTCTGCAAATGTTTAATCTTCATGCTCTTGAAGAGCATGTTTCGTTTTATTGTGGCCTTTTTTTTTGTATGTAGTAGGGTTGATTAGGGTAGTGCAAGTGCTAGGGATTTCAGTGAATTCCGATCTTTGGTCGGAGGAGTTATCCGCCTTGGGGCCTGGTTAGCGTGGGTTCCAGAATTGTCTTTAGCATGCCCGTGGAGGAGTTGGAATACAAGAGTTGGTTTGTGGATATAATCAGTCTACTTGGCATAATTTCTGTTTAGGAATGTGCACAAATTACCAGACATTAATGGATATTTATTCATGGTAATGACAAAGTATCAATTAATACTGTTATTTACTGAAGTTCAGGCCTATATTCTGCTGCGTATTGAGTTGTTGGTGTAAACTGGAGGCAAAAGACCAGCCTCCCGCCAAGACGCGATCTTTTTCCCCATTGCTGTCACAGCTAGAGAGGTTTGCCTGTCGTCTGCTAACGGAAAACCGGTTTCATGCTGGAAAAGCCACAGCACGAAGGACTGGTGATTATTTTTGAGAGGACGCCTGTTCCACACCAGAGAGGTGCCGGGACAGATGAACGGTGTGTGTCAACACCCTGTCCTGAGGTTGGTTGGCTGGTTGGTTGGTCTGGTTTTGATTGACTGAAATAAATGAAAAGTCAAACATCAACACGGTCTTGGGTGATGGACGGATGACTCTCCCCCCTTTACCCTTGACTGCTTACAAAATGGCGCTGCGAGCAGGATGAACGAGTGCCAACCTCAGGACGCGGGATCAGGCCCTTGGATGTGAAGTCACAGCAAGGAAGGTTTTTATTTTTTTTTATTGAAATTTTGAATTCATGCCTATGGTGTGGTGGAGATGGCAGGCCAGATCATTGTTCTGCGAAGGAGCTGACCCTGTAGCTGATTTCAGCATGATGGGAAACTGTCGGGCACAGTGATTAAAATGATGTATCTGATTTATTGTGAATTGATATGTTTGTTTCTTTTTTTTTTATTGAAGGACCACCCTGATATGACCCCTGTTGATCACTGAGCTTTATGTGGACTGACATGGACTGGATGTTGCGCATTAATTTAGAAGTTGAAAGATTGATGTTAGAGTATGTCCAAAGTATGTTAGTGAGGGAATGTTTTGTGCATAAGTATGTCAGTGAGGGAATTTTTTTTGTTAACCCTTTCTGTCATGAGTACTAATATTTCTAGGATTTCACTTTCCCATTTTTGTGTGTGTTCTTGTTTTTCTAGCGTAACCTTTTAGTATATATCTATTCTTCAAAGATTATTGAAAGATGGCTGAGGTGACCTTGGACAGTCTTGCTGAAGAACTAGCAGCTTTGAAAGTAATGCTCAGAGGGTAATTATAGCTCCAAGGGAAAAGTCAATCAAGGTATTTTCAGGGACAGGTCACCAACAGTGGAAGAGTTTTGAGAAGGATATTAAGAATATTTGGTCAAGTAGGGTCTCCAAGAGGCGGATCAAGGTGAAAAAGTAGATATCATTTATAGCCACTTGACAGAATGTGTCAAGAGTGAACTGTGTGTCACCCAACGGATGGCACAGATAACCCCGAATGAGCTTTTCAAAATTCTATATAAGGTGATGGGGGAGAGCAACGGTCTGTCAGTCAGCTGCTGGGGACTTTTTACTCCATCTCACAGAGGGGGTATGAAGGGGTCAGGGAGTATTCCCACAGGCTGAACAAAGCCTTTACAGATGTCAGCTGTTGGGGACTTTTTACTCCATCTCACAGAGGGGGTATGAAGGGGTTAGGGAGTATTCCCACAGGCTGAACAAAGCTTTACAGATGTCAGCTGCTGGGGACTTTTTACTCCATCTCACAGAGGGGGTATGAAGGGGTTAGGGAGTATTCCCACAGGCTGAATAAAGCCTTTACAGATGTCAGCTGTTGGGGACTTTTTACTCCATCTCACAGAGGGGGTATGAAGGGGTTAGGGAGTTATTCCCACAGGCTGAATAAAGCCTTTACAGATGTCAGCTGCTGGGGACTTTTTACTCCATCTCACAGAGGGGGTATGAAGGGGTCAGGGTATCCCACAGCTGAATAAAGCCTTTACAGATGTCAGCTGTTGGGGACTTTTTACTCCATCTCACAGAGGGGGTATGAAGGGGTCAGGGAGTATTCCCCAGGCTGAACAAAGCCTTTACAGATGTACAAAGAGGCAGAGGAAGAGGATGCAGTGCAGCAGCCGCTGGATCAGAAAATCTGCGAGACCATTTTGTGGCTGGTCTCTGCAATGGGCAGTTAAGAAGGCGTCTGAGAGAGCAGACGCACAGAATCCAAAATTCCTCCTTCTTAGAGCTTAGAGATGAGGCTCTACGATGGATGGAAGAATGAGGAGAAGGAGGGTGCCACCGAAGCTGTCTCGGCTCAGGCGGAGGCATCTGTCAAGCAGATCCAAGCCATGGAGGCCATTGTAGAAAAATTAGGAAAAAATGGAGGCAGGATGAGACAGATGGAGGAGCAGCTCTGTGCAGAGAAGCGCCCAAAGCCACAATCAAGGGAAGTGGCAGGCAGGCGGAAACTGCCGTTTGCCAGAGATGGGAGGCCAATATGTCTAGGTTGTGATAGGCAGGTCATATTCGCCGCAACTGTCCAGATCTGTGGAGGCAGGGAAACGACATTCCTCAGTAGTGACGAGTCGCACTGCTGAGGGGCAACCTTCCGGCTCACTCACTAAAATCCTAGGGAGATGTCCATATGCCAAGGTATTGATTAATGACAAGGAAGTTGATGCCCTTGTGGACACTGGGTCACAGGTCACCATGATGGGGAAGGTACATTCAAAGAACTCTTTGGGTGCTCTCCCCTACAACCTGTGGCTGGTTGGCTGCGAGTCACTGCAGCTAATGGCTTGGACATTCCCTACGTAGGATATTTTGAAGCCGACGTGGGAATCTGGGGGCACCATGGTAAGGGGAAAGGGCATTCTGGTGAGGGCCTCTACATCCACATCGGATGTTCCTGTCATCCTAGGGATGAATGTGTTGCGGGAGGTAATGCCAGATGTCAGTGCCCCAGTGGTGCAGGGTTTTTGCACGGGTGGCAGGAAGGGAGTCTGTGTATATCCCGCCTCGGGCAGTGGCCAGCCTCAGAGCAACTGGGCAGTAAATAGAACACTGCAGGACCAGGAAGTGTTGACTGAGCCACTTCCGGACTTCAGTCACAAGGTTTGCTTGTCCCACCCACGGTAAGCAAGGTCGAAGGCAATTGCTTTTTTGTTCAGGTCCATTAATGTCAATGACGAAGGAGTTGTCTTGAGACCAGGGACAAGAGTTGGCACAGTGCAGCTATTCAAACAGGAGCTGCCCCCAGGCAAAGTGTCAGTGGAAGTTAGCTGCAATCAGATCCATGTCTCAGTTAACTCCACTGAGACTGATAGTGAGGTACAAGGCGGAGAGTGCCCCATTAACCTGGAGGTATAGACTGCACTGACAGCCAAAGGCAGCAGCTAGAGGAGTTGCTGAAAGCCAATGCGGACCTGTTTTTTCCGCGATGACTGTGCCTGGGGTACCAGACAGGGTCACGCACAAGACCGCCTTAAGGATGATGTCCCAGTGGCCTCAACCTTTCGGAGGATCCCACCAACGCAGTACCAGGAGGTGAAGGAGCATATCCAAACTCTTATGGACAGAAAGATTGTCCAGAAAAGCTCCAGTGCTTATGCATCTCCGGTAGTAGTTGTCCGAAAGAAGGACAACTCTATCCGCCTCTGCGTCGATTACCGTCGCCTAAATGAGAAGACCATACCAGATGCCTATCCCCTCCCAAGGATAGATGATTCATTGGATGCACTTGGAGGGGCTAAGTTGTTTTCCACTCTGGATTTGCAAGTGGCTACCATCAGGTTGCCATGGCAGAGGAAGACAGGCACAAAACAGCCTTCATCACCCATTCGGATTGTTTGAATACCTGAGAATGCCAATGGGTTTGTCCACCCGCCCAGCAACTTTCCAGAGGCTGATTGAAAGCACAATGAATGATCTGGCATTCCAAATCCTCCTGGTGTATCTGGATGATCTGCTGGTCTACAGCCAGACTTTCGAGGAACACCTCGAGCGCCTGAAAATTGTTATTTCAGCGTTTGCGTGAGGTCGGGCTGAAGCTCAACCCCCAGAAATGTCATATTGCGCAACGGCAAGTGGAGTATTTGGATACACGGTCTCATCCGAGGGAATTGCAACCTCAGACTCAAAGATCAAGCTGTGGCAGACTGGCCAAGACCGCAATCTCTGCGAGAACTGAGATCTTTCCTTGGTTTTGCAGCTACTACAGGCGCTTTGTGAAGGGTTTTGCCAGTCTAGCAAAACCACTCAACCATCTGGTCTCTCTGACATACCAGCAAGAGAAAGAAAAGAAGCGGAAAGAGCCAGCTGTATCTATTGTGAAGGCATGGACTCCTCAGTGTCAAAGCATTCGAGGATCTAAAAGAAGCTTTGACCTCTGCACCCGTACTAGGGTACGCAGATTTCAAACTGCCTTTTGTCTGGAGACAGATGCTTCCTTGGACGGCTTGGGGGCTGTGCTCTCACAACACCAGGGAGGAGAGCAGTGGGTTGTCGCATATGCCAGTCGGTCTCTCCGTCCATCAGAGAGAAATATGCTCAACTACAGTAGCATGAAGCTGGAGCTCTTGGCACTTAAATGGGCCATGTGCGAAAAGTTTCGACCCTACCTTTTGGGCACCCACACTGTAGTTCTGACTGATAACAACCCCCTTAGTCACATCCAGACAGCCAAATTAGGGGCAGTAGAGCAAAGATGGGCAGCTGACTTGGAATGTTTTGACTTCACCGTGAAGTATCGATCAGGGAGAGAGAACAGGAATGCTGATGCACTATCTCGAAACCCTGTGTCTGGGCCAAGGGTCCTGGCGAGGAAGAGGTGAGAGCAGTCTCGTGTAGTGGGACACGCAGGGTCGGAACAGTGCATGAAATCGTTCATCGCACAACGGTGGAACCATTGAGCGATCCAAGTGAAAGCTGACTTCCCCTCTGTCTCTCTTCCTGAGCCACCCCCAGCTATGCAGTTCCCTTCATTATCGCTTTCTGAGATACAGGAAAGCACAGCGGAAAGACAGAAGCATAGCCTCTCTCACCCATTGTGGAGTCCCATTGTCGTCCTCCTGGGAAGCAAATTCGGACCATGGATGCTGACCAGAAAGCCCTTCTGCGGCATTTTGACCGGCTGCATCTCAAGAGAAGGTGCTTTACAGAGCGGTGGAGGATGTGACAGAGGGACGGGTGTCACAGCTCGTTGCCCCTGAAGGCCTTCGTGCCCATCTCCTCCACATGGCACACCAGGACTGTGGTCATCAAGGGCCAGAAAGGACTCTCTGCCTTCTCCGACAGCGAGTGTTTTGGCCCAACATGCATATAGATGTGGATGAATGGTGCAGGCGTTGCCGGCGCTGTCAGACAGCCAAGGTGCAGAACAAAGTGGCTCACACCCCTATGGGTCATCTGTTGGCTACCAAAACCCCTTGAGGTCATAGCAGTTGACTTCACTGTATTGGAGCCCGCCAGTGATGGCACAGAAAATGTTCTAGTCATCACAGACATTTTCACCAAGTACACAGTGGCCATCCCAACACGGGTCAGACATCTGCTGTTGTAGCCAAAGCTCTGATCCAGAACTGGTTCCAGCATTATGGTTCCTGACGGATGACTCTCCCCCCTCTACCCTTGATGTCTCACATATGGATTTACCCAGAATGCAAAAGAGCTGAAAGAAGATGGCAAGAAAATAAATACTCCAACCGTCACCCTCAGTCTTTGAAACCCTTATGCATGGCTGTGTTTACACACACGCACACTGCAAGCATCGCAGACACTAAATCTGGCGACGAGTGATCTACTGAAGCTACAAGCTAGCTGAACCCAACCTCAAGTGACACTGTAAGTCGTTTAGTTTGTCTGACTTTTCGACCACGTAATCACGATCAGTCTTACGTCATACAACGTTGAGTCATAGAACTGTAGTGTTGGAGTACACAGTGACTGTAACGTGTCAAACTTGCCGAATTTCGAACGTTTTCTTGTGCATGGGGAAGAGAATACAACAGGCACTCGTTGCCGAAATGGATAGGCAAACTAGAAAACCTGATGACAGCAATGAACATTACAAATGATCAGAGAATGAAGGCTCTGCTGCTCCACTATGGCGGTGATGACATTTTCGAAATTCATGACGCCATGACAGATGAAGAAAAGGGTATAGGTCAGAGCTTAATCTAGAGCGCGGGATTGGTACAATCCCCCGAAAATCTGTTCCTTCCCGCAATTATCGAGTCTTAACGCGGGCAGACTCCCGCACATTTGCAGAACTGCCCGCCCTGTTGACTGATCATTGCGGGCGCTCGTTGTCGTCTGCTTGAAAAACTGAAACTAGGACTGAGCAGGAGTGAACGATTTCATGATATTTCATTGGCTGTTGGTGTAAATCAACCAATCGGCGGCGTTCATCTCCTCCTTCTCGATCACCGACGAGAAGTTGCGAGAGTTTAAGGCGCCATATTGGATATTTTCCAAAATGAAGCGTGCACCCACCCACCCTATTCGACTTCGACTTTCGTGAGGAAAAGTGAAAAAAAAAAAAAAGATTCTCTGCCGTGCGAGGGCGGAGAAGATCATGAAGAAACCGCGACTACATCCAAAAGCTCGGAGAAGCAGCCTGAAATTAGTGCCAGTGCAAGGGAACACTGGTTTCAAGACGATTGGCTGAAGAAGTGGCCCTGGATACCTAAGCTGAAGCCCGGGTTTGTGATGCGATGTGAATTGTGTTTGAAACACAAGTGTGACGGGTCTCCGACGCTCCCCCTCGTTATTAAAATATGATTTTCATATTCAGGGATGCAGGGGGTTATAGACAGAAGTATTTACGCTTTCACAACCAAAATGCGCTCTCGCATAGGCACACGCACTCTGTCACTCACATCGGGCCCGCACAAAGGTGACAGGAAACCAATAACATTTCATTGAAAATAATCAACTTTTATTCAACTTGACCCCGAGCCCCCACCCGTCACTACACAACACAACTATCTGTATCATACAACAATGTAAACAGCATACAGACAAATTTCATAAATCGCATCCCCTGTTCTTCAGTTATTCTTACTTAGCCAGGAAAGACAATATTCCACTATTCTGTTTGCACACTTATAACCTTAAGAGCAAATAAACGTCCATAACTTGCCAGCATTCCTTGGTTGATCGTCAGTTTCTCTCATCCACTGTACGACCACGAGCTGAAGCTGCCACACTGTTGTGTCCTCCCGATTGGCCAAATCCCAGTTGGGGGACACTGGCAGCGTAGCTTGAGTCGCACCCTCACACCAAGTCTCCCGGACTCCACCGTACTTCGCCCTCTCCACGGAAAGGGCTCCTGTCGGCCTCTCCCACAGGTCTCCTCTGGCTGCAAACACCCCACCGTTGTCTGGCAGCTCCCTGTCTAGGCCCCAACAGGCTGACACGTCTTGCTGTCGACCGTCCCCACACGGAGACAATTCTTCTCGTCGTCGGCTCCGAGGCTACAGCAACCTCCACTGTCTTACGTCCCCACCCAGGAGACAACGAGGCGACAGCTAACCTCTGCTTCACGCTGTATTTCTTCGAGCCCTCAGCAAGACGGGCGAGTTCACTTTCCCCTTTAAAGTGGTCACACACTTCCGGGTTTTTCCAAAGCACCTTATATTCTTTTCTCAAAAAGAGAGCCCCCGATTTTTAACGGCCCAAAAACCCAAAGGGGAACCACTGGAACACACATACACGTTTTGGACCAAAAAACCCCCAAGTTTTTTTTATTCCCCCCAAGGGTTTCACTAGTCACCTACACCCCAAAACCCCAAACCAGCGTAGGGGCCAAAAAAGGCCCTTGGGCCCCCCGGGGTTTAAATTTGCAAAACCCTCCAAATTAAACCCCTCCCCGTTCGTTTTCCCCCAACCCTACCCATTAAACTAACAGCCTGGACCTCTCTCCCAGCCAGACTGATGTTTTCAATTTTTATTTTCATAAAAACCTTCTCATTAAATTTTGCTTAGATCTTGGGACGAAGTCGCGTGGTCGACTATCGATTTGTATCGTTTCTTAAAAAGACAACCCCACGCCCCCCTCCTGCGATTTCCCCCTTCCGTGTGCCTTCTAGGTCATTTTTAAAATTTTCCCAAAGTACCGTACGGAGCTGTTTCTACCGCGGGGGGACTACCCATAAGCCTAAACAATTTTTTCCCCAGACAACCGGGGTTTTTGGACCGATTTCAGGGGGAAAATTTTTCCTTTATGTTTTTTTGTTGTGAAGAAAAATTTTGGGGGAAATAAATACCACAGATCGTGTTTGACAATCGTCAGGAGAAAAACTGTGGACATAACTGGTGTATTTTGAGTGTTGATCCAGCGACTCTGTGAAGGGTAAAACCCGGACCTCCCCGGTGGCTCTCTCTTTCCGCTGTATTCTAGGGGGCCCAGTAGGGTAGGTCACAAAAGAGTGTGTTCCCCCAAAATTTAGCCCCTTCAAAAATCCTCAGTGGGCCCTTTACCCAGAGATTGGTGTTTCTTTTTTGGGTTTGTTATGGGGTCAGTTTTTTTGGGTTGAAATTCAAAAATTTGGCAAAGGGAAAAGGGGAAGTATTCCCCCGTGGAAATCACAAAAACCCCTTTCATCACAAAGGGGTATAGAGGGGTTATTTTCGTCCCGACTCAGCCCCCCAAAACCCTAAAGGCAAGAAAAAACAACCCCAAAAAAAGAAAAGGGCGACCCCAAAAGCACAAAACCGACAGTCCCCCCACGCCCGGGGTGCAAAGGTCCAAGAAATATTTTAAACCGGGGCAAGAAAAATGCCAAACCCCCTAAAAAGAAGCACGCGCCATCGCCCAACCAAATCAGGAAATATGGCGGATACATCAAGGGCGACAGGTCTAAAGAGGATTTTCCAGCCAATAGCCAAAGTTGAGTTTTTGGCCCATACTGCCCGTAGGGGGCCCTCGAGGGGACCCCTTGGTAAAAACAGCCCTTCCATTTTGGACCATGCCTACGAGCACCCAGGACCGCAGAGTACAGGGCACTTTTTCAGGCCCTTATACCTTTTTGAAGCGCCAGCCGTCAACGAAGGACAGAGTGCGTACGCCCCCACCCCTTGGGAAAAGAACCTAGTGCAATACCAGTGCAAAGGAATTTGGACCAGGGGAAACAGGCACTGGGCACGTGACCTTTACCCGGGCGCCTGAGAAGAGGTAAAAAGTACAAAATGCTTCACGCCCAAAATACTCCCATTTGCCACCCCCCTTTAGTGGGGGGAGCACTGGAAAGGGCGCGGGGCCACCTCAATGGCTCAACTACTTGAGATAGTCAACGAGTGGAGTCACAACCCACGCTCAAGAGCGAACTTTTATGCTTTCCCCCACAATTCAAGGGGCAGTCCATTCGCGGGATACCCCCCTTTAAAGACGACAAAACCCGGCCCGGGCCCTCTTAAATTTATGACCCGGCACTGAAAACCCGGGGACTTACGCCACGGATGTTCAAGCCTGTATCCGGGGAAGATTTACTGGAATCACCCGGGCCCCCAGTGTCCTTCGCCCAACGGGGGAGTGCCGGGGGAAAGACAAGCGAACCCCCCCAAAAAAAGGCCGGGGGGGAAACCCAGGGAGAAAACGAAAGACACGTTCCTACACGCCCGGGTTCACGGGGGTTTTCCCAAACATTCAGCGAAGTGAACCACGTCCCTACATTTTTTCTAAAGGCAGGTCCAAGGGACAAAAACACAGAGGTGTTTAATTCAGGGGAGTGCCTATGTCCCTTTCCAGAAGAAAAAAACACCACATCAAAATTCCCTAAAGACCCCCAGTCCTTTAAAAAGAGTCGGGGAGGGACACAGAGTAGAGAAAAAGATTCCCAGAGTCACGATCGCGACCCATTATCGGTTTCCCGGAGCAAAAAGGGGGAAAGAACAGATTAGGTAACCAGGGAAGCCTACTAAATTCAGGGCAAGACATCCCAGATAAATATGGTGATTCCTACGGAGAGGGCTTTCTCCCTTTTGGGACCGAAACACACTATAGGTCCCGGAAAAGAAGAGGAGTGGGGACCCCAAAATTTTTGATGAAGGGGCTCAGGAGTTTAGAGGGGGGGAAAGATGGACCGGAATCCCGGCAAAAAAACCCCGCCCTTTTTAGACAAAAAGGAAATTTTTATGGTCCATCTAAAAAAGGCGGGTGAAATGTCCCCAGGGGCCCAACACCCCAAAGGAATAAAAGGAGAGAAGACTAAGGATGAATGGGCACAGGGTGGGGGGAAGAGGTTTCAAACCAAAGCAAAAAAGTGTTCAAGGGGTTGTGAAAAAACTTGGGAACGACTGCACCCAAAAAAGAAAAATTCGACTGTTATTTTAAAGGGCCCAAAAGCAATAGTTAGCCCCCCCTAAAGGAGTGAATTTTTCCCCAAGCATGGGACAAATATTCACCTTTCCTGGTTTTTTCCGCCCTCTTCGTTCCCCCGGAGGAAATCTGGCCCAAAACTTTTTGGAAGGAGATCCGACACGAAACCCCCAGAACTTTAAAGAGAAATAGGGCCCAAGCAAGGCCCCAAACTATTCGCCTACAGAGTGCTCTGACTCATATAGAGCAAATGATCAAGGTAGTAGTTCTCTCCAACACCACTGCCCCCCAAAAAAAGGTGCAAAACAAAACGTGGAAGGGAAGGGGGCAAGCGGGAGTTTTTGACAAAAATGCAGAAAAAACTTTTCCCGGCGGCGGAGAGGGGGGGACGCTCAAAGGTCACCTTTCAAAGTGGGCCCGTTTAATGGAGTTTAGAGAGGAAGCCCTGGAATCCACTAAAATTTCCCATAAAAAACAGGACACACGCTAAAAAACGAGTGTGTTTTTTAAAGGGGCGTTTTTTAAAAATCTCAAATTGGGGAAAGCAAAAAGGGGGGCATGGGAAACGGGGGGCCACGACCCTCCCTCCTCAGGTAGGGCCCCCGAAAGAAAAAAGGGGAAAGCTCCTCCGGGGGCCCTTTCCCAAATACACAGCCAGACAAAGGGGGTTCGGGAATTCAAAAATCGCCCCAGTAAACCCTTACCGGGGCAGTGCGGCCCAGTTCCAAAACCCCAAAAAAACACCTAAAGGCCCAAAAAGTGAAAAAGCACCAGCTTCTTTAACCCTCAAAACCAAAAAGGGAAATTTTTTAAAAAGGGCAAAGGGGGGGGGGGAAAGGGGCTGCTGACGAAACTACTCCCGCTTCCCCTCAAGGCCCCCATTTTGGGGCCCGGTACAAGGAGTGGGAAAAAATGGGAGCGTCAGCCTGGGTCTTAAAAATCGTCCAGAAGGGGTTTCGCCTCCTTTTTAAAAAGGGGGGCCGACACTGTAAGAAGCCTATAACTTTCCCACGTCCCAAAATCGAGGGAACAAAAAAAAAAGACCCCCTTAGACACAAGTAGGGGAAAAAAGATGAAAAAAATGGGGGTATAGAAAGGTTTAAGAACATGTCATTCCCCCGGGTTCTACCGCAGGCTATTCGGGAATTTTCCCCAAACCCCCGGAGATAAACCCTCCCCATTTGGACTTGTCCCCCTCAACGCTTTCCTCAAGAAGGTGAAATTTAAATGGAAATTCCCCCGACAAAATCAGGGGATCCATTTCAGCCACACGATTGGGCCACTTCAAAAAGACCCCGGGGTGCCTTCTTCCTTTTTTGGGGGGGAAAAAAGGGACAGGAAAATTTCTGAGATTCGAATGGGGGGGGAAAAATTACCAGTACCCGGGGATCCCCCTTCGGATTGGCCCATCACCTTTTGTCTTCAAACCCGAGTGGTGGGGGTTGTAGCCAATACGCACAAAACCAAAAAACAGGCTACATACCCATTTGGACGGGGCTGGCTAATTTTGGGGAGAAAGGGGACAGGGGTGCCTCAACCAAAAAGGGCGGTCCTTTGGGAAAACTTACAGAAAACCTAGGCTTTGAAAACAGGTTGGAACCCCGTCCCAACCCCCTCACTCCAGGGGAATTTACCCTATCTGGGGGATGGAATTCGAAAACCAAAAACTTACACGGTCCCAACCCCGCAAGGCCGGGTGGAAGGGCCCCTTTTGACACAACTAACCAAATTTTTTTTCCACTCCCAGTTTTATTTTTAGCCCCGGAAAACTCTTTGCAGTACTAGGGGAGGTGGGGGTTTTCTACCCCCCTGTTACCATTTTGGGGAAAATTCACAAGAGGGGGCCCCGGGAACGGGAAGTAGCCAGCCCCATTCTTCCCCGGGCAGGGATCGTTGGAACCAAAAATCAGTATAAACCCTGGTTCAAGGGACCCCAATCCAACAGTGGCTCGAAACCCCGATTGGCTGAAGGCATCGTCTCCAAAACACTCGCCTCCGCCTCTTGGGAAAAAGTGTACAAAGATGCATCGGAAAACGGTTTGGGGGGGCCCCCATGAACGAAACACAGTCATGGGCTTTGGGGCAGGAAGATGCAGGGTACCTATCAAAAGATGGAAAAAGAGGCGGGGCCCTACCCTCCAAGAGCTCAGGTTGGATCCCGCCCGGAGAGATTTTAGTCAGGTCGGGCCAAAAACACAGTGGTGTCTCTCATAAACAAAAAGGGAGGGGATCCATGCCCCCCAAACTTTTCAAACAGAGCGGGCAGTTTTTTTTACTGTGGACCCTGCCCCAAAGGGGGGGGAAACGTCGGCGAAACACTAGCCGGCCCGTTTCAAAAAATAATGGGGACCTTCCGGGGCCGCCCGGGCAAGTTTTATCCCTACCCGAGTGGACTTTAGTCCCAAAGGGAAACTGCAGGGGGGTTTTTGGGGAAAAATGGGGCAGACCACAATTTAACCCCCCTTTTTCGACGAAATTCAAAAGCGAGATTTCCCCCCCACAACTCGCCCGTCCCAGACCCCAGGCATGGAAAAGGGGGAAGCGTGGAGGAAAACTGGAAGGCTGTTAGCTTACCTTACCCCCCCTGAAAACTCATCCCCCAAGTGATAGAGAAAGGGAAAGGGGGGAGCAAAAACCCCCATCTTGGGGAACCCCCCTTTTGGCCGACCCAAAAAAGTGGTTCCCCCCAGTAAACAAGGGTTGTCACAACAAAAAATGGACCTTAGACTACAAAACAAAACCATCAGGAAAACCCAAAGGGCGGGGAGAAAAGCACGGCAAAGCAGCAAAACCAACTTGCACGCATGGAAATTATTTCGCAAGTACCTGCTCAAAAGGGGGTGGGAAAGGCGTTTCAAGCTGATAGAAGCATCAAAAACCCCTCAACCAAAAGAGTCTACCCCCCCTTGGGGAAAACGGAGAAAATGGTTTCATTAAAAAACAAGGCAGGACCCCTTTTAAACCATGTGCACGCCAATTGTCAACCAAATTTTTGGGAGAGGGTTTTTCCACTCAAGAAACCTTTCGGGGAGTCTCTCTCAAAAATAGAAGGGGCAGGGCCCTTGCCTCGGTTTTTTAAAAGCACGTCAAAAAAAAAGGGCGTGAGCAAAACAAGGCCCCGTGGGCAGGGTCTTAAACAGGGGAGCGCGAAACCCAACCCAAAAAGGTCACCCAAATTCTTACCCCCAAAAGGGGCTTAGCAGTGGTTTTAACTACCTTTAAGGGAAAGAAATTCAAAAATAATAAACTACTTCCCCTCAAGGGGGGCTCACATATTAAAAAGGCATTTTTGGTGCACTGGCGATGGGGGGAAGGTGTCCGAAATTTACTAACCCGTTCTGGCCCCTTTAAAAACGGGGTTGGGCACAAGCAACCAAAGGCTCAATCAGCGTCCCGTTTTTGCCAGGTTTTTTGGGCCCAAAAAACCCGAATCCCGAGGACTTCCCCCCCCATCAAGATTAAAACCCCTCTCAAGGGACATAGATCCCGAAAAGGGGGGGATTGGCGTTGTGCCCCAGGAAAACGCTCAAAAAATACAAAAGGGTAGAACAAGCAAATTTTGGTCGGTTTCACAAAGGGCACTGTTTTTCTCGATCAAAACCTCTTACACATCGGATATCTCCCGAGCAAAGTTTTCCAGATGGTTAAAAGATACAATCAAACCAAACGTATGTAGCGCTCAACCCGGAGGAAAGGGTTTTAAAATCTCGGTTTCCCAGTCAAAAAAAATTGAAGGCTAGAGACATAGATAAGGCCTGGGCGAAAACTTTGGGATCGACCACAAAAAATCTCGGCACACGTCATGCAAGGGCGTATTGGATTCACCCTTTAGGGCCCTTTGTAAGGGCACTACCTGAGGGATATCACCCGAGGTCTGAAATGGCAAGCCCGAGACTAAAAAGCAAAAGGTTGGGGGCCCCAAAGCAGTCCCGGGGAGACAAAAAAAGAAGGCCCGAATGCAGGGGAAAAAAAAGGGGGTTTAAATCTAAAAAATGTTTGTTTTTTGAGTGTACCTTACCCCCAAACCCTGTTTTTGGGAAGTATAACTTGGGGGGTTCGGCCAAAAGATTTTTTGATTTAAATTTGGGCAACACAGTCCCCCCTTTTTTTTGGGTGAAAAGTCCCGCAATATTTTAAAGAGATGGTTTTTAGAAATATAAAAGAGGTTTTGTCTAAACCTGGGGTTTTATTTAAAAACCTTTCCATCTCATTAAAACAAGTTAAACCCTCCCCGCCCTCCCCCACTGTGGGTTTTTTAATAGCAGGGGGGTTTCCTTAAGGCAGATACCTTGGGAAAAAAAAATGGGCCTAGCCCGGGAAAAAACCGGAAAAGGAAGTGAGCAGGAGGGGGGACTGGGGGTTTTCCTTTTTTAAGAATTTGATAAAAAATCGATAGTCGACCATCGCGACTTTCCCCTCCCCAAATCTAAGCAATAATTTTAAAGAGATTTGGGAAGGGAATTTTAAAATAAAAATTTTGGTTTTTTTAAAAAAAAGGGGGTTCCCAAACCCCTCATAATTTTTACTAAAACC
>CM031628.1:45935133-45960095 GCA_018398815.1 Conus ventricosus | reverse complement strand
CAGGCTGTGTTTAAGTTGAAGTGTTTCAACAGTTCAGTGTTGTTGTTTTTTTAACGTCTGTTCATCCTCCATGATATTAGACGGCAATGAAAGGCAACAGACATCACTGAGATTGTCAAACATGCTGTCTCTGATCATTTTCCCTCTTCTCTCTCCTTCACATGTTAGAATCTAGACACTACACTCAGAATAATTCTGGGAGAAAAAAAATCAGGACAGTCTGACCAACTCTGACTGAACAGTGACCTGTGCGATGTCCGTAATACATGTGTCATATAAAGTTTGGTCAATGCTTTCAACATATGCAGTATCTATGCCTTTTAACTTGTATCGCCCTGCTAAAATTGGGCAGTCTAGTAGTATATGATGGACAGAAATCTTTCCTTGGCATATACACCAAACATTACTGGAAGATTTTGTGTTCCATATGTTTAACCAAAGTTTATTGATTATCCACTGTTTAAAACTGGGTCTGACTTGTACGTTCTTGTACTATGTGTTTAAAAAGTGGTACTCTCCGCCTTTTTATGTATGATAGTTTATATTTTGCAACGAAACGAAGCTGTATTCGAAATTACATTTTTATATTTGTCTTTTGTTTGTTTGTTTGTTTGTTTGTCTTTCATTTCTGTCACTTCAATTCGTAAATGTTTATACATGCGTCGGGATGCGAGACCGTCCAAATGCTGTGGACTTCCTTTCGATTAGTTCAGGGAACAGCCATTGGATTTCACCCGTGGCGGTTTTGCAGTGACAAAGGGAGGGTGTATTTCATTTCACATTAACATACACGGGTGTCCTACTTGACAGGATTCTGTTACGACAGTTTTCTGTCAAGACCTCTACGAGTAGACTCTGAGGGCAGCTAGACCAGTTTTCTGTCAAGGACTCTACGAGTAGACTCTGAGGGCAGCTAGACCAGTTATCTGTCAAGAACTCTACGAGTAGACTCTGAGGGCAGCTAGACCAGTTATCTGTCAAGGACTCTACGAGTAGACTCTGAGGGCAGCTAGACCAGTTATCTGTCAAGGACTCTACGAGTAGACTCTGAGGGCAGCTAGACCAGTTATCTGTCAAGGACTCTACGAGTAGACTTGAGGGCAGCTAGACCAGTTATCTGTCAAGGACTCTACGAGTAGACTCTGAGGGCAGCTAGACCAGTTATCTGTCAAGGACTCTACGAGTAGATTCTGAGGCAGCTAGACCAGTTATCTGTCAAGAACTCTACGAGTAGACTCTGAGGGCAGCTAGACCAGTTATCTGTCAAGGACTCTACGAGTAGACTCTGAGGGCAGCTAGACCAGTTATCTGTCAAGGACTCTACGAGTAGACTCTGAGGGCAGCTAGACCAGTTATCTGTCAAGAACTCTACGAGTAGACTCTGAGGGCAGCTAGACCAGTTATCTGTCAAGGACTCTACGAGTAGACTCTGAGGGCAGCTAGACCAGTTATCTGTCAAGAACTCTACGAGTAGACTCTGAGGGCAGCTAGACCAGTTATCTGTCAATGACTCTACATGTAGACTCTGGGGGCCAGGTAGAGATCTACGTGTAGACTCTGGGGGCCAGGTAGAGATCTACGTGTAGACTCTGAGGGCCAGGTAAAGATCTACGTGTAGACTCTGAGGTCCAGGTAGAGATCTACGTGTAGACTCGGAGGGCCAGGTAGAGATCTAGTGTAGACTCGGAGGGCCAGGTAGAGATCTACGTGTAGACTCGGAGGGCCAGGTAGAGATCTACGTGTAGACTCGGAGGACCAGGTAGAGATCTATGTGTAGACTCTGAGGTCCAGGTAGAGATATACGTGTAGACTCAGAGGGCCAGGTAGAGATCTACGTGTAGACTCTGAGGGCCAGGTAGAGATCTACGTGTAGACTCTGAGGGCCAGCTAGACCAGTTATCTGTCAAGGACTCTACGTACAGTTATCTGTCAAGGACTCTACGTACAGTTATCTGTCAAGGACTCGACGTACAGTTATCTGTCAAGGACTCGACGTACAGTTATCTGTCAAGGACTCTATGTACAGTTATCTGTCAAGGGCTGTACGTACAGTTATCTGTCAAGGTCTCGACGTACAGTTATCTGTCAAGGACTGTACGTACAGTTATCTGTCAAGGACTGTACGTACAGTTATCTGTCAAGGACTGTACGTACAGTTATCTGTCAAGGACTCGACGTACAGTTATCTGTCAAGGATTCTACGTACAGTTATCTGTCAATGACTCTACATGTAGACTCTGGGGGCCAGGTAGAGATCTCATGTAGACTCTGAGGGCCAGGTAGAGATCTACATGTAGACTCTGAGGGCCAGGTAGAGATCTACGTGTAGACTCTGAGGTCCAGGTAGAGATCTACGTGTAGACTCTGAGGGCCAGGTAGAGATCTACGTGTAGACTCTGAGGTCCAGGTAGAGATCTACGTGTAGACTCTGGGGGCCAGTTAGAGATCTACGTGTAGACGCTGAGGGCCAGGTAGAGATCTACGTGTAGACTCTGAGGGCCAGGTAGAGATCTACGTGTAGACTCGGAGGGCCAGCTAGAGACGCCAAACGTCCACACTAAGGGTGTGCTTTGAGCGCTGAGTGTAGACAATAGGTCGTTCTGGAGGCGCTAAGTGTAGACATTGAGCACGTGCTAGAGGTGATAAGTATAGACATTGAGAACGTGCTAGAGGTACTAAGTGTAGACATTGAGGACATGCTAGAAATGCTAAGTGTAGACATTGAGGACGTGCTAGATGTGCTAAGTATAAGAGTTGAGGGTGTGCTAGAGGTGCTAAGTGTAGACATTGAGGGTGTGCTAGAGATGCTCAGTGTAGACATTGAGGACGTGCTAGAGGTGCTAAGTGTAGGCGTTGAGGATGTGCTAAAGGTGCTAAGTATAGGAGTTGAGGGTGTGCTAGAGGTGCTAAGTGTAGACATTGAGGGTGTGCTAGAGATGCTCAGTGTAGACATTGAGGACGTGCTAGAGATGCTCAGTGTAGACATTGAGGACGTGCTAGAGGTGCTAAGTGTAGACATCGAGGACGTGCTAGAGGTGCTAAATGTAGACATTGAGGACGTGCTAGAGATGCTAAGTGTAGGCGTTGGGGACGGTGATAAGTGTAAACATTGAGGACGTGCTAGGGGTGACAAGTGTATACATTGAGGACGTGCTAGAGGTGCTAAGTGTAGGCGATGAGGGTGTGCTAGAGGTGCTAAGTGTAGACATTGAGGACGTGCTAGAGGTGCTAAGTGTAGGCGATGAGGGTGTGCTAGAGGTGCTAAGTGTAGACATTGAGGACGTGCTAGAGGTGCTAAGTGTAGGCGATGAGGACGTTCTAGGGTGCTAAGTGTAGACATTGAGGACGTGCTAGAGGCGCTAAGTGTAGACATTGAGGACGTGCTAGAGGTGCTAAGTGTAGTCATCGATGACGTGCTAGAGGTGCTAAGTGTAGCCATTGAGGACGTGCTGGAGGTGCTAAGTGTGACATTGAGACATGCTAGAAATGCTAAGTGTAGACATTGAGGACGCTAAGTGTAGGCGATGAGAGTGTGCTAGATGTGTAAGTGTAGACATAGAGGACGTGCTAGAGGTGCTAAGTGTAGACATAGGA
This sequence comes from Conus ventricosus, assembly GCA_018398815.1. Classification (NCBI taxonomy): domain Eukaryota; kingdom Metazoa; phylum Mollusca; class Gastropoda; order Neogastropoda; family Conidae; genus Conus; species Conus ventricosus. The sequence continues at coordinate 45,956,501 of CM031628.1, read as the reverse complement.
CGTGCTAGAGGTGCTAAGTGTAGTCATAGATGACGTGCTAGAGGTGCTAAGTGTAGGCATTGAGGACGTGCTGGAAGCGCTAACGTGTAGACATTGAGGATGTGCTAGAGGTGCTAAGTGTAGGCATAAAGGGTGTGCTAGATGTTATAAGTGTAGACATTGAGGACGTGCTGGAAGCGCTACGTGTAGACATTGAGGACGTGCTCGAGGTGCTAAGTGTAGACATTGAGGACGTGCTAGAGATGCTAAGTGTAGACATTGAGGACGTGCTAGGTGTAAGTGTAGACTTGAGGTGTGCTAGAGTGCTAAGTGTACACATTGAGGGTGTGCTACATATGCTAAGTGTAGACTTTGAGGACGTGCGAGAGATGCTAAGTGTGGACATTGAAGACGTGCTTGAAGTGTTAAGTGTAGACATTGAGGACGAGCTAGAGGCGCGAAGTGTAGACATTGAGGGTGCACTAGAGGCGCTAAGTGTAGACATTGATGGCGCACTAGAGGCGCTAAGTGTAGGCATTGAGGGCCGCTAGAGGCGCTTAATGTAGAGCTTGAGCGTGCACTAGAGGTGCTATGTGTAGACAATGAGGGTGCACTAGAGGCGCTAAGTGTAGACAATGAGGGTGCACTAGAGGCCTATGTGTAGACAATGAGGGTGCACTAGAGGCGCTAAGTGTAGACATTGAGGGTGCCTAGAGGCGCTAAGTGTAGACAATGAGGGTGCACTAGAGGCGCTAAGTGTAGACATTGAGGGTGCTCTAGAGGCGCTAAGTGTAGACATTGAGGGCGCGCTAGAGGCGCTAAGTGTAGTCATTGAGGGCGCGCTAGAGGCGCTAAGTGTAGACATTGAGGCGCGCTAGAGGCGCTTAAGTGTAGACATTGAGGTGCCCTAGAGGCGCTAAGTGTAGACATTGAGGGACGCTAGAGGCGCTAAGTGTAGACATTGAGAGGTGCTAGAGGCGCTAAGTGTAGACATTGAAGGTGCACTAGAGGCGCTAAGTGTAGACATTGAGGTGCTGAGGCGCTAAGTGTAGACATGGGTGTGCACTAGAGGCGGTAAGTGTAGTCAATGAGGGTGCACTAGAGGCGCTAAGTGTAGACATTGAGGGTGCACTAGAGGCGCTAAGTGTAGACATTGAGGAGGTGCTAAGGCGCTAAGTGTAAACAAGAGGGTGCACTAGAGGCGGTAAGTGTAGCATATGAGGTGCACTAGAAGGCGCTAAGTGTAGACATTGAGGTGCACTAGAGGCGTAAGTGTAGCAATGAGGGTGCTAGAGGCACTAAGTGTAGACATTGAGGGTGCTATAGGCGCTAAGTGTAGACATTGAGGAGGTGCTAAGGCGCTAAGTGTAAACAATGAGGAGTGACTAGAGGCGCTAAGTGTAGACATGAGGGTCACTAGAGGCGCTAAGTGTAGACATGAGGAGGTGCTAGAGGCGCTAAGTGTAGACATGAGGAGGTGCTAGAGGCGCTAAGTGTAGACATGAGGGGTGCTAGAGGCGCTAAGTGTGACCACTGAGGAGGTGCTAGAGGCGCTAAGTGTGGACACTGAGGAGGTGCTAGAGGCGCTAGTGTAGACATTGAGGAGGTGCTAGAGGCGCTAAGTGTGGACACTGAGGAGGTGCTAGAGGCGCTAGGTGTAGACATTGAGGAGGTGCTAGAGGCGCTAGGTGTAGACATTGAGGAGGTGCTAGAGGCGTTAGGTGTAGACATTGAGGAGGTGCTAGAGGCGCTAGGTGTAGACAGCGAAGGCTCCTGAGAAGGAGATAGGGGGTTCATCTTCTCCAGGGGCGATGAGTTCTCCAGCTCTTCTAGAAATTGGATCTTTGTCTCTCCTCTCTCTCTCTCTCTCTCTCTCATCTCCTCTCTCTCTCTCTCTTCTCTTCTCTCCTCTCTCTCTCTCTCTCTCTCCTCTCTCTCTCTCAACAGACAAACGCGCGCGCGTGCGCAAACACAGGCGCTCACACACACACACACACACACACACACACACACACACACACACACACACACACACACACACACACACACACACACACACACACACACATGCATGCATGTACACATACGCGCGCGCGCGTGCACGCACGCATACATAGACACAAAACCAACACACACACACACATCACACCACACACACACACACACACACACACAACACACACACACACACACACACACAGAGGCACACGCGCACACAGACACGCACATACACGCGCGCGCGCGCACTTACGCATTACATGCTCCACTACATGTGCGTGTGTCTGCTTGTGTGTGCATTTATTCGTGTTTATGTATGCTGTACTTATGTGTTCGTGTGCCTGTGTGAGTGAGCGTGCACGCACGCGGGCGTATAAATAAATAAATAAATAAATAAATAAATAAATAAATAAATAAATAAATTATATATATATATATATATATTATATATATATATATATATATATATATATATATATTATACATATATGTGTGTGTGTGTGTGTGTGTGTGTGTGTGTGTTGTGTGTGTGTGTGTATGCGCGCGCTCGCGCCTATATGACAGACGACAAGGTGCTGCGTGTGGTTCTGCTGGGAAAGACAGGGGTGGGGAAGAGTTCCACAGGGAACACCCTGCTGCACCGCGAGGCGTTCCAGGTGGGGCGGGGACTGTGCTCTGGCACCGAGCGATGCCAGTGGGCCGATGCCGAGGTGGAAGGCATCACTCTTCAGGTCAGTCTTGGGGTGGGAAGGAGGCAGGGGGGGGGGGGTGCTGTGGTTGTAGTGGGTATCACTGTGTGTGTGTGTGTGTGTGGTATGTGTGTGGTGTGGTGTGTGCGTGCGTGCGTGCGTGCGTGCGTGCGTGCGGTGCGTGCGTGCGTGTGTGTGTGTGTGTGTGTGCGCGCGCGTCCGTTTGCGCTTCAGTACGAATAGAGGTGGACGGGCAGGGGGAAATTTTTCCCTGGGGAGAAAGAGACAACAGACAGATACATAAAAATATCTTTTTGGAGCAATATAAAATGGCATTCATACCATGGGATAATGATGAAAAACAGAAATTTCAGAATTATTGTTTTTATTGTTTAATAATAATATTTAAATATTAAAATTTTTAAATTATTATTTTTAAATTTATTTTTAAATTTTTAAATTTTATTAATTTTACTTTATTTTTATTATTATTTTTATTTTTTTAAAATTATTATTATTATTATTATTTTTATTTTTAATTAATATTGTTATTTTTTTGTGTTGTTTTTTGTTGTTTTGTTTTTGGGTTTTTGGGGTTTTTTGGTCATTACCCTTTATCAAAAAAATTTTAACCTTTTATTGTTCTACCAAACAATCGAAACGGCCTCAATACTGAACAACGATAACGTTTTTGCCTTGGGACCCTTTAAATTTCGGCTAAATTTGAAAAGGGCCCCTCAATACTGAAAAACCCAAAATGACGATTTGCCTCGCCTCTATGTCGGCTGACGCACCCCTCACGCCACGAACTAACACAAACCCGCCAGGTAAAGGGAATCCCCCGGGGCCCTGAGCAAAAACTCCCCAAAAACTAAAAGTTTGAAGTGTTGAAAGAGGTGGGTAAGACCATTGCGGGGGGGCCAAACCCCTTTACCCCCCCGTAAACCGGTGGTCATCCGCGTAAAGGGCCCTTTTTTCCCTGGGGTAAAAACCAACAACAAAAACCCAAAAAAAACCAACAACAACCAAAACCCGGCCAATAAAAAGGCCCCCCACAACCAAAACCCCTCCCCCCCCACCCACCCCTCCCCCAAATTACGGGAAAACCCAATCTCGGGGTTTAAAGTGTGATTCCAGTCCCCTGCCCTTTTTTTCTTTTGATCCTGTTCTGCGGGTCTGCGGTTTGTTTTTATTTTTTGTCCCCTGGCGGGCTCAAACACATGCCCTTTTTTTGAAAACATTCTTGTCTCTGCCCGTGACAGTTGAAAACAAATCATTTTTGTTTTTTGAACTCTGGAAACAAAACCTAGGGAAAGCTAGCTGTTTTTCACCACTGTGTTTTTTACTCGGTTTTTTTTTGTCTTTGTTTGTGAGGGCACCAAAATTTTCTGTCTTTTTCTGTTTCTTTTTCTTTTTGGGATAATGAATTGACGGGGTTGGCCCATGCATGCCTACTTAAAAAATTTTCTTTATATCCTAAATCAAACGACATCTTTTTTTGCTCACCCTGTCATGTCAGAAATTGCTCCCAGGTATATTTGTCCCGGTTTGTCTATTGGGGTAATCATTTTTTTTTGTTTTTTCGCGTATAAAAGACGCGGGGTTTCCCAAAACCCAACCAACAAAAATTTTACCCCTTCCCTTTTCCCTTCTTTTTTCTTCTTTTTCCTTCTTCTTTCTTCTTCTTCTTCCCCTTCCCTCCTCCTCCCCCTTTCCTCCCCCTCCCCCCCTCCTCCTCCTCCTCCTCCTCCTCCTCCTCCTCCTCTTCCCCCCCTCCTCCTCTTCCCTGTCATGGGTTTTGCTGATGCTGCCGATGATTAAAACGCTCGATGGGGTGGTCCCTCCCCCTCCCCCCTCTTCCTGTGCAGGGGGTTTTTGTTGATGCGCCGAGATGTCAAACGCTGCGGGGGGGTTTTTGTTGATGCGGGCCGATGATGAAAACGTTTGAAAGGGGGGTTTTTTTGATGCCCCGAGATGTCAAACGCTCGTTTGTGGGGTGCAGGAAAGTACAGGGCCCACCCCACGGCTGAAGGAGATGTTGGGGACCCGAAACCCCAAGCAACATATGATCGTGGTCTTTGGGGGAACGGACACCTGGGGCGACCCCCGGGTTTAAGTGACCCAAACCATTCAGGGTTTGCGTGTGCCCAAGGAGATTTTTTTCCCCACCACGAATCATTTTTTATGTTTGATTTTATGTGCATCTTGGGTTCTTTTTTTCCTTGTCTAGGGCCCATCATTTTGTTTCTAAACCCTGCCCCTTTATTCCCGGGTATTTTGATAGGGCAACAGTAACGTATCTCTCTGCAGCCCCACACACAAGTAACCCCATGACCCAAAAAACCCGTAAGCTCACCTTGGGGGCACCCCCCCCCCCACACCCACCCCCCAAATAAACCCTCAAGGACCAAAACTCTGTAAGCTCGCCTTTTTGGGAAACCCCCCACCCCCCCACCATTAACCCCATGGACCAAGCTCTGTAACCCCCCTTAGGCACCCCCCCCCCCCCCAAAACCCCCCACCCACCAGTAACCCTCAAAGGACCAAGCTGGAAGCTTCCTTTAGGCACCCACCCCCCACCCACGCCACCATTTAAACCCCCAAAAAACCCCAAACTCTGTAAGCTCACCTTTTACCCCCCCCCCCCCCCCCCCCCACACACACACAAAAACCCACCCCCCCCACCCCGTAACCCCCAAAGGGCCAAGGGTCTGGGAAGCTCACCTTGAGCCCCCCCCCCCCCCCCCCCCCCCCAACACACCACCCCAGTAACCCTTTTTGGGCCAATTCCCTTTTAAACCCCGCCTTTAGGGACCCCCACCCACCCAAACCCTTTATGGACCAAGCTCTGTTTAAACTTACCCTTTAGGCAAACCCCCCACCCCCCCCACCCCCATAAACCCCCATGGGCCAAGCTCTTTAAGCTCACCCTTTAGCACCCCCACCCACCAGTAACCCCCAGGCCAAGCCCCAGAACTCACCTTGGGGGCACAAACCCCCCCCCCCACCCCCCAGTAAACCCCCATGGGCCAAACCCTGTAAGCTCACCCTGAGGCCCCCCCCCCCCCCCACCCACCATAACCCTAAAAGGACCAAGCTCGTAAAATTTACCTTGGGGGGCCCCCCACCCCCCCCCACCCCGTAACCCCCCAAGGACCCAAACTCTGTAAGCTCACCTTTGGGGACCCCCCCCCAAACCCTAACCCCCCATGGACCATGCTCTGTTTAAACTCACCTTGAGCCCCCCCCCCCCCCCCCCCACCAGTAAAACCCCCATGAACCAACTCTGTTAAGCCAAATTGAAGCACCCCCCACCAGTTTAAACCCCAAAGGGCCAAGCCTGTAAGGGTCACCTTGAAGGGAACCCCCCCCCACCCCACCATTTAAACCCCAAGGGCCAAGCTCTGTAACCCCAACCCTGAGGCAACCCCCCCCCCAAATAAACCCCCATGGGCCCAAGCTCGTAAAAACCACCTTGAGGCCCCCCCCACCCCCCCCCCACCATAACCCTCATGACCAAGCTCTGTAAGCTCACCAGAGGCACCCCCCACCCACCCACCCAAGTAACCCTCATGGACCAAGCTCTGTAATTCCCTTGAGGCACCCCCCACCAGTAACCCTCATGGACCAAGCCCGTAAGCTCACCTTGAAGCACCCCCCCCCCCACCATAACCCCAGGGACCGCCCCTTGAGCCCCCCCCCCCCCCCACCCACCAGTAACCCTCATGGACCAAACTCTGTAAGTTCCCCTTTAAGGCAACCCCCCCCCCCCCCCCACACACACCACACACCCTTCAGCAACCCTCTGGACCAAGCTCTGTAAGCTCACCTTGGGGCCCACCCCCTCCACCCACCCACCCCCAGTAACCCTCATGGACCAAACTCTGTAATTCGCCTTGAGGCACCCCCCCCCCCCCACCCACCCATCAGAAACCCTCAGGACCAAGCTCGTAAGCTCACCTTGAGTCACCCCACAACCACCCACCCACCGTAACCCTCATGGACCAAGCTCTGTAAGCTCACCTTGAGGAAACCCCCCACCCACCCACCAGTAACCCTCATGGACCAAGCTCTGTAAGCTCACCTTGAGGCACCCCCACCACCACGCACCAGTAACCCTCATGGACCAAGCTCTGTAAGCTCACCTTGAGGCATCCCCCCACCCACCCACCAGTAACCCTCATGGACCAAGCTCTCTAACTCACCTTGAGGCACCCCCCACCCCCCACCCACCAGTAACCCTCATGGACCAAGCTCTGTAAGCTCACCATGAGGCCACCCGCCACTCCCAGTAACCCTCATGGACCAAGCTCTGTAACTCACCTTGAGGAAACCCCCCACCAGCAACCCTCATGGCCCCAAGCTCTGTAAGCTCACCTTGGGGCACCCCCCACCCCCCCCCCACCCACCAGTAACCCCATGACCAAGCTCTGTAAGCTCCCTTGAGCCCCCCCCCCCCCCCCCCCCCACCAGTAACCCTCATGGACCAAGCTCTGAAAACTCGCCTTGAGGCAACCCACGAGAGGGGACACTGCGCTGTTTCCGATTTATTCGTTGGTGTTCATTGATTGCTCTTATATCCAACACGTACAGGAATCCACCTGCTGGTGTCAAGACTGACGACGTATTTGTGTTTTTGTTGAGCTGACGTGAGCGAGTGTCTCCCGCCCTCTCCCCTCGACTCCACCCCTCCCCCCACCCCCCAATATCCGCCCTCTCCTCGAAAAGCCGCCAGTGCTTCCATCTAATGATAGTCTTGATGTGCTAGCCGACTACGAAGACCATAGGGGTTTCGTTCCAGTCTGTCGTGCATACTGAAGTTGATTGAATGGTTTTGGGTGATTCCGATGATTGAGTTGCAATTAGCAACGATGAGAATGACAGTAATATTGTTATGATGAGGATAATAATGATCAGATCAGCTGTAATATAGATGACGATGGAGATGGTCGATAAGGATGATGATCAACTTAACGTGAAATGTGAATGGCAACCTGCATATTTACCTTTTTTTTAATGCTTTGACATAATAAGGAACTCTCTCAATAAATATGGCGTTTAATAATGTCTATCCATACTATAAAAAAAAGCGGGATAGAGGAGAGAGAGCAGGAACAGGAAAGAGAGAGAGGGAATCATTGAATCAACGAGTTAGGAAATAAAACAAAGAATGGTCACATTCATAAATCTTTTTATTGATCAACGAGTTAGGAAATAAAACAAAGAATGGTCACATTCATAAATCTTCATTGAATCAACGAGTTAGGAAATAAAACAAAGAATGGTCACTTTCATAAATCTTCATTGAATCAACGAGTTGGGAAATTAAAAACAAAGAAGGTCACAACGTCAATCTTATGAATGAACGAGTTGGGAAAAAAACAAAGAATGTAAAATTCGCAATCTTCATTGAATCAACGAGTTGGGAAATAAAACGACATCGACTTCACTCAACGGCATCAAAGCTGTTGACTGCCCCGGTGACGATTCTTCGCTCTGAGTTCCTCTGTCTTGGTGTCCAACAGACCACAGAGGGATGGCCTCAGGAGCAAATGACGGAACCGTCGGAGCCACTGAAGGAGATTCTAGAGGGCGCTGATGGCCGCTTCTTCGGAATCAGCAACAAGCCAAGGGCAACAGGAGTCGGCAGGCTGCGGGGCTCATCGCCAGATGAAGGTAACAACGGGGGGTCAACCTAGAGTGTCACGGAAACAGCACAGGGACGTCTGTAGCGGTTGCCTCGCTACGCCTAACAAATTTATATCCCCCGCTGAATGGCCCAATATTGATATCCCCCGTTGAATGGCCTAACATTGATATCCCCGTTGAATGGCCTAACATTGATATCCCCTTGAATGGCCTAATAATGATATCCCCCGTTGAATGGCCTATCATTGATATCCCCCGTTGAATGGCCTAATATTGATATCCCCCGTTGAATGGCCTAACATGATATCCCCCCTTGAATGGCCTAACATTGATATCCCCCGTTTAATGGCCTAATATTGATATCCCCCGTTGAATGGGCCCAACATTGATATCCCCCGTTGAAAAGGCCTAACATTGATATCCCCGTTGAATGGCCTAACATTGATATCCCCCGTTAATGGCCTAATATTGACATCCCCCGTTGAATGGCCTAACATTGATATCCCCCGTTGAATGGCCTAATATTGACAACCCCCTTGAATGGCCTAATATTGATATCTCCCCGTTGAATGGCCAATATTTTATTCCCCCGTTGAATGGCGGTGTGGGTTGTCACAGCCCAATATTAATATCCCCCGTTTTAATGGCCAAACATTGATATCCCCAGTTGAATGGCCTAATATGATATCCCCCGTTGAATGGCCTAACATTGATATCCCCCGTTGAATGGCCTAACATTGATATCCCCTGTTGAATGGCCTAATTTTGATATCCCCCCTTGAATGGCCTAACATTGATATCCCTGTAGAATGGCTTAAAATTGATATCCCCCGTTGAATGGCCTAACGTTGATATCCCCCCTTGAATGGCCTAATATTGATATCCCCTGTTGAATAGCCTAATATTGATATCCCCCGTTGAATAGCGTGTGGGGTTGTCACAGGCCTAATATTCATATCCCCCGTTTAATGGTCTAATATTGATATCTCCCATTGAATGGCCTAATATTGATATCCCCCCTTGAATGTGGTGGGGAGGTTGTCACAGGCCTAATATTGATATCCCCCGTGGGAAAGGCCTAACATTGATATCCTCCTTTGAATGGCCTAACATTGATATGCCCCCGTTAATGGCCTAATATTGATAGCCCCCCCTTGAAAAGGTTCTAATAGTGATATCTCCTGTTGAATGGCCTAATATTGATATCCCCCGTTGAATGGCCTAATGTTGATGTCCCCCTTTGAATGGGCCCTTTTACGATATCCCCCGTTAAATGGCCCAATATTTATATCCCCGTTGAATGGCCTAACATTGATATCCCCCGTTGAATGGCTGTGTGGAGTTGTCACAGGCCTAATATTGATACCCCCATTGAATGGCCTAATATTGATACCCCGTTGAATGGCCTAACATTGATATCCCCCGTTGAATGGCGGTGTGGGTTGTCACAGGCCTAATATTGATATTGCCCGTTGAATGGCCTAATATTGATATCCCCCGTTGAATGGGTTGTGGGGGTTTTCACAGGCCTAATATTGATACCCCGTTGAATGGCCTAACATTGAATCCCCATTTGAATGGCGGCATAGGGTTGTCACAGGCCTAATATTGATATCCCCCGTTGAATGGCCTAATATTGATATCCCCCTGTTGAATGGTGGTGTGGGGTTGTCACAGGCCTAATATTGATATCCCCGTTGAATGGCCTAAAATTGATATCCCCCCCCCTTGAATGGCCTAATATTGGCATCCCCCGTTGAATGGCCTAATATGGCTATCCCCCGTTGAAAGGCCTAATATTGATATCCCCCGTTTTAATGGCTAATATTGATATCCCCGTTGAATGGCCTAACATTGATATCCCCCGTTGAAGGGCTGTGGGGGGTTGTCACAGGCCAATAAATTTATATCCCCCGTTGAATGACCTAATATTGATATCCCCGTTGAATGGCCTAACATTGATATCCCCCATTGAATGGCGGTGTGGGGGTTTTCACAGGCCTAATATTGATATACCCCGTTGAATGGCCTAATAATGATATCCCCGTTGAATGGCGTGTGGGTTGTCACAGGCCTACATTAATAACCCCCAAATTTAATGGGTGTGGGGTTGTCACAGGGCCCAAAATTGATATCCTCCGTTAATGGCTGTGTGGGGTTTTCACAGGCCCCAATATTGATATCCCCCGTTGAATGGCTGTGTGGGTTGTCACAGGGCCCAATATTATATCCCCGTTGAATGGCCTAAAATTGATATCCGCGTTGAATGGCCTAACATTGATATCCCCCATTGAATGGCGTGTGGGCTGTCACAGGCCAATATTGATATACCCGTTGAATGGCCTAATATTGATATCCCCTTGAATGCGGTGTGGGGTTGTCACAGGCCTAACTTAATATCCCCCCTTGAATGGCGTGGGGGTTGTCACAGGGCCCAAATATTGATATCCTCCGTTGAATGGCTGTGTGGGGTTGCACAGGCCTAATATTGATATCCCCTGTTGAATGGCTGTGTGGGGTTGTCACAGGCCTAATTATTATATCCCCCGTTGAATTTGGGCCCAATATTGAATCCCCCGTTGAATGGCGGGGTGGGGTTGTCACGGCCTAATATTTATACCCACGTTGAATGGCTGTGTGGGGGTTTCACAAGGCCTAATTTGAATCCCTTGTTGAATGGGGTGTGGGTTGTCACAGGCCCCAATATTGATATCCCCTGTGAATGGCCTAATATTGATATCCCCAGTTGAATGGCGGTGTGGTTGTCACAGGCCTAACAGTGATATCCCCCATTGAATGGCGGTGTGGGGTTGTCACAGGCCTAACGTTGATATCCCCCGTTCAATGGCCCCAATATTGATATCCCCCGTTGAATGGCCTTTAAAATTGATATCCCCCGTCGAATGGCCCAATATTGATATCCACCGTTGAATGGTGTTGTGGGGTTCTCACAGCCCTAATATTGATATCCCCCGTTGAATGGCCTAATATTGATATCCCCGTTGAATGGCCTAAAATTGATATCCCCCGTTGAATGGCGGTGTGGGGATGTCACAGGGCCCAACTTGATATTCCCCCCTTGAATGGCGGTGTGGGGTTTTTCACAGGCCTAACGTTGATATCCCCCGTTTGAATGGCCTAATATTGATATCCCCGTTGAATGGCCTAATATGATATCCCCCGTTGAATGGCGTTAGTTGTCACAGGCCTAATATTGAATCCCCCATTGAATAGCTGTGTGGGGTTTTTCACAGGGCCCAACGTTGATATCCCCCGTTGAATGGCCTAATATTGATAACCCCCGTTGAATGGCCTAATATTGATATTCCCCCTTGAATGGGGGTGTGGAGTTGTCACAGGCCTAATATTGACATCCCCCATTGAATAGCTGTGTGGGGTTGTCACAGGCCTAACGTTGATATCCCCCGTTGAATGGCGGTGTGAGGTTGTCACAGGCCTAATATGATACCCCCGTTGAATGGCCTAATATTGATATCCCCCGTTGAATGGCCTAAATTGATATCCCCCGTTGAATGGCGGTGTGGAGTTGTCACACCGAATATTGATACCCCCTTGAATAGCTGTGGGGGGTTGCACAGGCCTAACGTTGATATCCCCCGTTGAATGGCGTGTGAGGTTGTCACAGGCCTAAAATTAATATCCCCCGTTGAATGCCTAATATGATATCCCCCGTTGAATGGCCTAACATTGATATCCCCCGTTGAATGGCCTAACATTGATATCCCCCTTTGGATGGCATGTGGGGTTTTTCACGGCCTAATATTGAATATCCCCCGTTGAATGGCGGTGTGGCGTTGTCACAGTCTAATATTGATAACCCCCGTTGAATGGCCTAATATTGATATCCCCGTTGAATGGGCCTAACATTGATATCCCCCGTTGAATGGCCTAAATTGATATCCCCCGTTGAATGGCCTAACATTCATATCCCCCGTTGAATGGCCTAATAATGATATCCCCCGTTGAATGGCCTAATATTTATATCCCCCGTTGAATGGCTTAATATTGATATCCCCGTTGAATGGCAAATGTGGCGGTGTAAAAAGGGATAATATTGATATCCCCCGTGAATGGCCTAAATTGATATCCCCTGTTGAATGGCCTAATATGATATCCTCCGTTGAATGGCCTAACATTGATATCCCCCGTTTTAATGCGGTGTGGGGTTGTCACAGGCCTATTTTTGATATCTCCCGTTGAATGCCTAATATTGATATCCCCCGTTGAATGGCCTAAATTGATATCCCCCGTTGAGTGGGCCCAATATGATATCCCCCGTGAATGGCCTAATATTGAATTCCCCCGTTGATTTGCGGTGTGGGGTTGTCACAGGCCTAATATTGAAATCTCCCGTTGAATGGCCTAATGTTTATACCCCCGTTGAAAGGGCCCAAACATTTATATCCCCGTTGAATGGCGGGGTGGGGTTGTCACAGGCCTAATATTTATATCCCCCTTGAATGGCCTAATATTGATATCCCCCGTTGAATGGCGGTGTGGGGTTGTCACAGCCTAATATTGATATCCACCGTTGAATGGCGTGTGGGGTTGTCACAGGCTAATATTGATATCCCCCGTTGAATGGGTGTGTGGGGTTGTCACAGGCCTAATATTGATATCTCCGTTGAATGGCGGAGTGGGGCTGTCACAGGCCTAATATTGATATCCCCCGTTGAAGTGGGGTTGTCACAGGCCTAATATTGATATTCCCCGTTGAAGTGGGGTTGTCACAGGCCGAGCGCGGATGTGGTTGTGTGCGGAGGTGGGGGGGGGGGGGGGGATGTTGTGGGAGAGCTGGAATGAAGGGAGTGGGAGGAGGTGGGCGGGGGGTGGTGTGGGAGAGCTGTAATGAAGGGAGTGGGAGGTATACCACTGGTAGTGCGCAGAAGAGGAGAAGGAAAAAGAACAACGGTAGACTAACGACTCTCAGATGAAAAAGAACAACTGTAGACTAACGACTCTCAGGTGAAAAAGAACAACAGTTGACTAACGACTCTCAGGTGAAAAAGAACAGCGGTAGACTAACGACTCTCAGGTGAAAAAGAACACCGATAGACTAACGACTCTCAGGTGAAAAAGAACAGCGGTAGACTAACGACTCTCAGGTGAAAAAGAACAGCGGTAGACTAACGACTCTCAGGTGAAAAAGAACAATGGTAGACTAACGACTCTCAGATGAAAAAGAACAGCGGTAGACTAACGACTCTCAGATGAAAAAGAACAGCGGTAGACTAACGACTCTCAGGTGAAAAAGAACAGCGGTAGACTAACGACTCTCAGGTGAAAAAGAACAGCGGTAGACTAACGACTCTCAGGTGAAAAAGAACAACGGTAGACTAACGACTCTCAGATGAAAACGAACAGCGGTAGACTAACGACTCTCAGATGAAAAAGAACAGCGGTAGACTAACGACTCTCAGGTGAAAAAGAACAGCGGTAGACTAACGACTCTCAGGTGAAAAAGAACAATGGTAGACTAACGACTCTCAGATGAAAAAGAACAGCGGTAGACTAACGACTCTCAGATGAAAAAGAACAGCGGTAGACTAACGACTCTCAGGTGAAAAAGAACAGCGGTAGACTAACGACTCTCAGGTGAAAAAGAACAGCGGTAGACTAACGACTCTCAGGTGAAAAAGAACAATGGTAGACTAACGACTCTCAGATGAAAACGAACAGCGGTAGACTAACGACTCTCAGATGAAAAAGAACAGCGGTAGACTAACGACTCTCAGGTGAAAAAGAACAGCGGTAGACTAACGACTCTCAGATGAAGAAGAACAACGGTAGACTAACGACTCTCAGATGAAAAAGAACAATTGTAGACTAACGACTCTCAGGTGAAAAAGAACAACAGTAACTAACGACTCTCAGGTGAAAAGAACAGCGGTAGACTAACGACTCTCAGGTGAAAAAGAACAACAGTAGACTAACGACTCTCAGGTGAAAAAGAACAGCGGTAGACTAACGACTCTCAGGTGAAAAAGAACAGCGGTAGACTAACGACTCTCAGGTGAAAAGAACAACAGTAGACTAACGACTCTCAGGTGAAAAAGAACAGCGGTAGACTAACGACTCTCAGGTGAAAAAGAACAACAGTAGACTAACGACTCTCAGGTGAAAAAGAACAGCGTAGACTAACGACTCTCAGGTGAAAAAGAACAGCGGTAGACTAACGACTCTCAGGTGAAAAGAACAGCGGTAGACTAACGACTCTCAGGTGAAAAAGAACAGCGGTAGACTAACGACTCTCAGGTGAAAAAGAACAGCGGTAGACTAACGACTCTCAGCTGATTCGTTTTCATTTCATACAGTGTGGAGCAAACCAGTCAAGTTGCTGGTCGCCCACAGCTTGTACAACACAAAATATCCAATTGTCCGAATGTTAGAGACGAACAATGTAACTTACCCACTCAGTATTTGTTGTCGGTGTCAGTTGCTGCAAGAAGAACTAGAGGTTGAGGGATCCTGCACAGTCTGCTTGACAGGAGATGACTGTGGTAATAAGCAGTTCTAGTTTGTTTGTTTTTTTCCTGAACCATACGTCCGGCACTCTCTTCCATCAAGTCAGCGTAGTGAAAAATAGTCTAAAGGCATGCTTGCTTCGGAAGTGGTTCCCTTGGGTTATGTGGGGAAAAGACTTTGTGTCTCGGGTGGGCCGGAGGGGGTGGGGAGGATCCGTGCAGTGATGGGGATCAGGGGTGGGAGGAAGTGATGTTGACGTGTGTCCTGCATGAGCGGGCATAGCATGACAGTGCATGAAACTCGCTGATGCATGATATGCTCTGAAGCATGATATGTGCTCTGTGCTATTAAATGGTATTGTTGTCGGTGATGGTGGTGGTGGTATAAGTCTTAGTAGTCGTAGGAGCAGTGCTAGTAGTCGTAGTAGTAGTTGCAGTCGTAGTAATGGTAGTGGTGCTAGGGGTGGTAGTTATGTAGTAGTAGAATGTGCTGGCCTATATTTCAGAAAAAAACATGTAACAAGAAGATCAGACGGAAACATTTTAAACACATACATTACATAAATCTACACGGAAACATGTGAAACACATACATTACATAAATATTTTACCTTACGTGTTTTCAGAATGGTTTCATATTACGTGAGAAACAAACCGATTGTGACAGTTACCTGACATGGGAAGTGCAAAAAAAATGTTTACAAATTACAGTAACACGTCACACGAAAGCAAATAAGGAGGAATAAGAAGGAAACATTGAAACACATGTATGCCATGAACCAAAATAAGAAAGCATGACTAAACATTCTGACACAACATAGACCACATAAAAACCACGACAGAAAACAGAAAAAAACACGTTGAAGCGCAAACATACGTGATAATCACCTGCTAATGTAAATAATCTGAAACTTTCTCGTTATGTTCGGATCTGGAAAAAGACCTTTCGCCATCAGTACTGCCTCTTGAAGCCTACTTCCGAACGCCGCTTGAGATAGCTAATCAAAAAGAAACTTTCTCGTGATGTTCGGATCTGGAAAAAGACCTTTCGCCATCAGTACTGCCTCTTGAAGTCTACTTCCGAACGCGGCTAAACAAAAAGAAACTTTCTCGTGATGTTGGGATCTGGAAAAAGCTACCATGCCCGGAAATGCTATTTTTCTTCAAAAAGTGTCCTAACGTCAGACGGTGATCTCCGATGTGGATCTTTCTCCATCGGTTTACCTATGTGGATCTTTCTGCATTGGTGCTCTGATGTGGATCTTTCTGCATTGGTGTTCCGCTGTGGATCTTTCTGCATTGGTGTTCCGCTGTGGATCTTTCTGCATTGGTGTTCCGATGTGAATCTTTCTGCATTGGTGCTCCGATGTGGATCTTTCTTCATTGATGCTCTGATGTGGATCTTTCTCCATTGATGCTGTGATGTGGATGTTTTCTCCATTGGTGCTTCGGTGTGGATCTTTCTCCATTGATGCTCTGATGTGGATCTTTCTCCATTGGTGCTTCGATGTGGATCTTTCTCCATTGATGATCTTATGTGGACTTTCTCCATTGGTGCTCCGTTGTTGGATCTTTCTCCATTGGTGCTCCGTTGTTGGATCTTTCTCCATTGGTGCTCCGATGTGGATCTTTCTCCATTGGTGCTCCGATGTGAATCTTTCTCCATCGGTTTACCTATGTGGATCTTTCTGCATTGGTGCTCCGATGTGGATCTTTCTGCATTGGTGCTCCAATGTGGATCTTTCTGCATGGACGCTCCGTTGTTGGATCTTTCTCCATCGGTGCTCCAATGTGGATCTTTCTCCATTGATGCTCTGATGTGGATCTTTCTCCATTGGTGCTTCGATGTGGATCTTTCTCCATTGATGCTCTGATGTGGATCTTTCTCCATTGGTGCTTCGATGTGGATCTTTCTCCATTGATGCTCTGATGTGGACTTTCTCCATTGGTGCTCCGTTGTTGGATCTTTCTCCATTGGTGCTCCGTTGTTGGATCTTTCTCCATTGGTGCTCCGATGTGGATCTTTCTCCATTGGTGCTCCGATGTGAATCTTTCTCCGTTGGTGCTCCAATGTGGATCTTCTCCATTGGTGCTCCGATGTGGATATTTTCTGCATTGATGCTCCGATGTTGGATTTTTCTCCATTGGTGCTTTGATGTGGATCTTTCTCCATTGGTGCTCCAATTTGGATCGTTCTCCATTGAAGCTCCGATGTGGATCTTTTCTGCATTGATGCTCCGATGTTGGATCTTTCTGCACTGATGCTCTGATGTTGGATCTTCCTCCATTGGTGCTCCGATGTGGATCTTTCTCCATTGGTGCTCCAATGTTGGATCTTTCTCCATTGGTGCTCTGATGTGGATCTTTGTCCACTGGTGCTCCGATATTGGATCTTTTCCATTGGTGCTCCGATGTTGGATCTTTCTCCATTGGTGCTCCGATATTGGATCTTTCTCCATTGGTGCTCCGATGTTGGATCTTTCTCCATTGGTGCTCCGATGTTGGATCTTTCTCCATTGGTGCTCCGATGTTGGATCTTTCTGCATTGATGCTCCGATGTTAGTCTTTCTGCATTGCAGGACCTGAAGAGGCAGCGTGGCGGCGCTTACTTCCAGAGCGAGGTTTCGGCCGAAGTGAACAGTATGGTAGCTCCACTCGTCAACAACCGAGCGGCCAGGGGCAACATGACACAGGCTGACGCTATCCGGCAGACGAACCAGGCGATCGTGGAGGAGAAGGAGTCCCCTGATTTCTTCGACAGGCTTTTGACAACGCTGCAAAGTGTCCCGGCCGAAAATCGAAAAGGGGCTGGAGGTGGCATATGAGACACTGAAGGTCGCGATGGCTAGCGCTAAGTTCATAAGCCTAGTCAGGGGGGGATGTTCCGTCATGTAGATGTCTGTGTTTCTAGTTGAAGGGGAGACTAGAGGAGAAGGGTTGATATTTTCACCACAGGATCAATATTTCTGATGGCCTGAAATTGTTGTTTCAAATACGTCACCGGAACTTTGGAAGCCGGGTGTGTGGTTGGATGTTGCCTTTACGTTTCAGTCTTCTCCCCCCGCCCCTCCCATTTTCATTCCCCGATGTTCCCATTCCCATTTTCAGTCCCCCCCCCCCCCCCCCCCCCCCGTCATTCCCATTCTCCGATGCTGCCCTTTTCCATTTCTATGCTGCTGGTCAACTCCACCTTCTAACTGCTATTCTCTGTTGCTACAATCGATTCCACTCTCCAGTGACGCCCATTCCCACCCTCCAATGCCGCCAGTTTCCTCTGTTCGATGCTGACCTTTCCCACTCTCCCGTGCTGTCTGTTTCCGCTCTTCAATGTCCCCCAATCCACTCTCCGATGCCGCCCATTCCCACTCTCCAATACCGCCCATTCCCACTCTCCAATGCCGCCCATTCTAACTCTCTCCAATGCCGCCCAATCCCACTCTCCAATACCGCCCATTACCACTCTCCAATGCCGCCCATTCTAAGTCTCTCCAATACCGCCCCTTCCCACTCTCCAGTGCCGCCCATTACCACTCTCCAATGCCGCCCATTCTAAGTCTCTCCAATGCCGCCCATTCCCACTCTCCAATGCCGCCCATTCCCACTCTC
Source organism: Conus ventricosus (assembly GCA_018398815.1). Classification (NCBI taxonomy): domain Eukaryota; kingdom Metazoa; phylum Mollusca; class Gastropoda; order Neogastropoda; family Conidae; genus Conus; species Conus ventricosus. The sequence goes on along the minus strand of CM031628.1, from coordinate 45,938,095 downwards.
CAATGCAACCCATTCCCACTCTCCAATGCCGCCCATTCCCACTCTCCAATGCAACCCATTCCCACTCTCCAATGCTACCCATTCCCACTCTCCAATTCCACCCATTCCCACTCTCCAATGCCACCCATTCCCACTCTCCAATGCCGCCCATTCCCACTCGCCAATTCCACTCATTCCCACTCTCCAGTGCCACCCATTCCCACTCTTTCCAATGCCACCCATTCTAACTCTCTCCAACGCCGCCCATTCCCACTCTCCAATCCACCCATTCCCACTCTCCAATGCCACCCATTCCCACTCTTTCCAATGCCACCCATTCTAACTCTCTCCAACGCCGCTGATTCCCACTCTCCAATGCCACCCATCCCCACTCTCCAATGCCACCCATTCCCACTCTCCAGTGCCGCCCATTCCCACTCTCCAGTGCCGCCCATTCCCACTCTCCAGTGCCGCCCATTCCCACTCTCCAATGCCACCCATTCCCACTCTCTCCAATGCCACCGATTCTAACTCTCTCCAACGCCACCCATTCCTACTCTCCAATGCCACCCATTCCTACTCTCCAATGCCACCCATTCCCACTCTCCATTGCCACCCATTCCCACTCTCCAGTGCCGCCCATTCCCACTCTCCAATGCCGCCCATTCCCATTTTACGATGCCACCCACTATCACCGTCCGAGACTGCCCGCTCCCAGTCGTCTGTTTTGGGGTGAGAACTATGAACATAATTTTGATGGAATTATCTTTTATGACCTTTTGTGACCTTGATCCGCTCTCAAGGTCAGATTATCGCTTCTGTCTTGCAGATATTTAGATTAGATATATTTTCATACAAATGGGTTACAATCGGTTTTACTACCGATAACAAGATTGATCAGCACACCTTTGGAATTGGTATTTTCAAAACTAGCAGTTATACAACTATGATATATCTGACTAAAAACAAAGCTGGTTTTGTGTGTGGTTCTGGAAATGTAAGTCATGTTTTGCTTCTGTAAAAGATATATGCCAGTTTGTACTTTTAAAACTTTGTTTACATTAAAATGTTTCGTAAAAAAAGTCTAATGATGCTTCACGTGCTTGTGTGTGTGTGTGTGTGTGTGTGTGTGTGTGTGTGTGTGTATGTGTGTGTGTGTGTGTGTGTGTGTGTGTGTGTGCGTGCGTTAGTGTGTGTGTGTGTGTGTGTGAGAGAGAGAGAGAGAGAGAGAGAGAGAGAGAGAGAGAGAGAGAGAGAGAGAGAGAGAAAGAGAAAGAGAAAGAGACAGGAGAGAGAGAGAGAGAGAGAGAGAGAGAGAGAGAGAGAGAGAGAGAGAGAGAGAGAGAGAACTCGGAACTCAGAACTCATAAAACTTTTATTTTTTCAAGGATTGAGATTTTAGGCAGAGCCTATTCTTCCAGTCTGTCCTTGAGAGAGAGAGAGAGAGAGAGAGAGAGAGAGAGAGAGAGAGAGAGAGAGAGAGAGAGAGAGAGAGAGAGAGAGAGACTGTGTCGATGCATTGGGTGTTTGTATCGGAGACTGAGACTGAAGGAACAAGGAGAAACCTCAATGCACACGGCAATCACAACAGGGACGCAAATCTTGCGCGTTGACATGCGCGATAATGTTATCACCTCGAGTGATATTGCTGCCTGGCTTCTTTTCCCTCATTATATTTTTTCACCAGGTCACACTGAAACCATTGAAAACCATTCACAATACTAATTCTGAAACATCTGTAAAGTCTGCTTGGCCTTGAAGATAAACCATTGATCTTTTAACCTGCTAGGCCTTGAAGATAATCCACTGTTTTCTTAATTAACCTGCTAGGCCTTGAAGATAATCCACTGTTTTCTTAACCGGCTAGGCCTTGAAGATAATCCACTGTTTTCTTAACCTGCTAGGCCTTGAAGATAATCCACTGTTTTCTTAACCTGCTAGGCCTTGAAGATAAACCATTGTATTTTAAACTGCTAGGCCTTTAAAGATAAATCATTGTTTTTCAAACTGCTAGGCCTTTAAAGATAAATCATTGTTTTTCAAACTGCTAGGCCTTTAAAAATAAATCATTGTATGTTAAACTGCTAGGCCTGTAAAGATAAACCATTGTATTTTAAACTGCTAGGCCTTAAAAGATAAACCATTGTTTCTTAAACTGCTAGGCCTTGAAGACAAACCATTGAGGGTTTTTTTACCTGCTAGGCCTTTGAAGATAAACCATTGTTCTATGAACCTGCTGGGCCTTAGAAATAAACCATTGTTTCTATAACCTGCTGAGCCTTAAAGATAAACCATTGGGTTTTTTTACCTGCTGAGCCTCAAAGATAAACCATTGTTTTTCTTAACCTGCGAGGTTTTGAAGATAAACCATTGCTCTCTTAATCTGCTAGGCCTTGAAGATAAACCATTGGGTTTTTTTTTTACCTGCTAGGCCTTTGAAGATAAGCCATTGTTCTATGAACCTGCTGCTGAGCCTTAAAGATAAACCATTGTTTCCTAATCTGCTAGGCCTTGAAGAGAAACCATTGGGGTTTTTTACCTGCTAGTCCTTTGAAGATCAACCATTGTTCTATGAAGATAAACCATTGTTCTATGAACCTGCTGAGCCTTAAAAATAAACCATTTTTTAACCTACTGAGCCTTAAAGATAAACCGTTGTTTTTCAAATTGCTGGGCCTTTAAAGATAAACCATTGTTCTCTTAACCTGCTAGGCCTTGAAGATTTTTACCTGCTAGGCCTTTGAAGATAACCCATTGTTCTATGAAGCTGCTGCTGAGCCTTAAACATAAACCATTGTTTTTTTTAACCTGCTGAGCGTTAAAGATAAACCATTGTTTTTAACCTGGTAGGCCTTGAAGATATACCATCGTTCTCTTAACCTGCTAAGCGTTAAAGATAAACCATTGTTTTTTTAACCTGATGGGCCTTGAAGATAAAGCATTGTTCTCTTAACCTGCTGGGCCTTTAGACAAACCATTGTTC
>CM031628.1:45920133-45927633 GCA_018398815.1 Conus ventricosus | reverse complement strand
AGGGAAATCTACTGATTATTGGTGATGTCAATGATCATCTAGACCAGCCATCTCACCCCTCTACTGCCAAACTCCTTGACATCCTGTACACATAAGGTGGATATTCCAACCCAGCTTCGTGGTCATACACGCTGGATTAGGTCGTGTGCCGCCAGGATGATACCCTTTAACAATCAACCACGGTGGACAAAACGCTACCTTCAGACCACTACTGTGTGGTGGTGGAACTGTCTGTGCCTAGGCCCTCCCCCCAGCCTGGGTACGTGGAGGAGAGGAGGCTGGCTGACATCAACATCTCCTCCTTTAGTGATGATTTGAAGACCTTCCTGGACTCCCCCCCCCCCCCCCCCCCCCCCCCCCCCCCTCCCAGCTCCTCACTCCTCATCATCTGGACCTGTGTCTCCAGGATATCCTCAACACCCACGCCCCGGCCAAACGCTGCAAGGTGATGAATCATCCTTCCTGCCCGTGGTACAGTGCTGCTGCCGACCAGATCAAGGCTGCGAAGGCAGATCGACGGAGATCTGAACGCCAGTGGGACAAATCCGGCCTTCATGTCCATAAAGAAATCTTCAACAAGGAGAAACATTTGTGGATACAATTGTGTTAAACGCTCAATTTTCCTTCCTCTTCTTCTTCTTCTTCTTCTTCTTCTTCTTCTTCTTTTTCTTCTTCTTCTTCTTCGTCTTATTTTTCTTCTTCTTTCTCTTCTTCTTTTTCTTCTTCTTCTTCTTCTTCTTCTTCTCTTCTTCTTCTTCTGCGGTCGATTTCAACTGGCTGCGTCAGATCTTCAATCCTGTCGTTGCTGATGAATCCCACAGTCTTCTCGAAGTCTTGATGGCTGCCCCAAAGCTGCATGGCCCAGTGAAGAAGTCACCCCCCCCCCCCCCCCCCCCCCCCCCCCCCCCCCCCCCCCCCCCCCCCCCCGCGCGCGCTCACAGGACAGGACTGTTGAGTCTTGAGCTAAGCGAGAAGCTCCCCTACAGAAAACTGGATCTGACCTGTCGAAGACGGATGTGTCGGCTACAGCACGGGTTTCGGGGATAAACAAAGACACACACGCATTAACGATGATGGTTCGGTTATGCTTCAGACTACACCTTTCAAGTCGTCAGACATGTTGTCAACTTTCGTGGTTAAGCACGATAACTTTGTCACACACAAAACATTGAAAAAGATATAACAACAGCAGAGAGAGAGAGAGAGAGAGAGAGAGAGAGAGAGAATGCCATTCACAAACATTCAGTAACGGAAGTAGTGAATAACTGCACGTATGACAGTCCATTGTAATACCACACTTTGTGTATTATCCTGCTTTGAAGGATCTAAACCCATACACAGTGGAACAGCAATAAACAGACTAATAACGTAGCCATTCGAAGCTAACAATCATAATCACAGCATCACAACTACATCAATAAACACAGACAAATTACGTTGCCACTCTCAACTAACAGGAATAAACACAGACTAGCAATGTAGCTATTCACAACTGACGGCAATAAACACAGACTTATGATATAACCACTCTCAATGAACAGCAAACGACACAGACTAACAATGTTGCCACTCTCAATGAACAGCAAAAGACACAGACTAACAATGTTGCCACTTTCAATGAACAGCAAACGACACAGACTAACAATGTTGCCACTTTCAATCAGCAGCACGGAACGCAGACTCACAATGATGCCACCATAAAGAACAGAAATACATACAAACTAATAATGTTGCTGCTCATACCAAACACCAATAAACACAGACTGGTGAAGCCGCCACTCAAAAACAATAGTAATACATACAGACTAATTACGATTACGCTCTCAACCAACAAGATATAAACATACATATAATTCTAATAATATTGCCACTCTCAACTAACAACATACAAACACAGACTAATACTGTCGCCACTCTCAACCAACAGAATGATAATGTTGCCACTCAACTAACATCAATAAACACAGATTAATGATGGCATCACTTTCAACTAACAGCAATAAATACGGATAAATGATGTCATCCCTTTCAACTAACAGCCATAAATACAGATTAATGCTGTTATCACTTTCAATAACCACTGACTAACAATGTTGTCACCACAACTAACAGCAATAACCACTGACTAACAATGTTGTCACCACAACTAACAGCAATAACCACTGACTAACAATGTTGTCACCACAACTAACAGCAATAACCACTGACTAGCAATGTTGTCACCACAACTAACAGCAATAACCACTGACTAACAATGTTGTCACCACAACTGACAGCACTAAACACAGACGAGTAATGTTACCACTCTCAGTGAACACCATTAAACAACAGACTAATACTGTTATTATTCTCAACTAACAGCAATACACAGAGACTAATAATGTATCCAGTTCCCACTCTCAACTAAAAGCAATAAACACACCAGCCGCCGTGGCGAAGTGGTTAGCGTCGCGGACTCCCGGTTGGGAGGTCGTGGGTTCGAATCCTATCAGAGTCATGTGGGTTTTTCTGCCCCGACCGGCTCCTACGCAGAGTTGAGTTTGCTGCGGACTCAGTTGGGAAGACTGGGACCACACAGTCGAGTTTCTTCCACTTGCGTTTCTGAGAGTATTGCTCAAATTTTCTGACCAACACTGCGGGTGCCTGTTTCTCTCGGGCCTGGTTGACGCCGGGATATATTATGAAAGGAGGCGTAGAGTACAGCCCTGTCATGTAGTCTCAGACCGAAATGGAAATCTGTAGCATCATCTTAATCATCCTCATTCTCATCGATCAGCATTAAAAAAAAAAGTAAAAAAATAAAAATAATAAAAAAGCAATAAACACTTACTAATAATGTTACCACTTTCTACGAACAACAATAAACACAGACACATTGTTGCCACTTTCAACTAACAGCAATTAAACACAGATTAACAATTTTACCACTCTCACCCAACACCAATAACCACCTGCTAATAATGCTACCACTCTCACTTAACACCAATAAACATACACTAATCATAATATCAGTCTGCACTAACAGCAATAAACACAGACTAATCATGTTATTATTCTCAACTAATACCAGTAAACACAGACTGAAAATGTTACAAGTCTCAACTAACACCAGTAAACACAGACTAATCATGTTATTATTCTCAACTAACACCAGTAATCACAGACTGAAAATGTTACAAGTCTCAACTAACAGCAATAAACACAGACTAATCATGTCATTATTCTCAACTAACACCAGTAAACACAGACTGAAAAATTACAAGTCTCAACTAACACCAGTAAACACAGACTAATAATGTATCCACTCTCATCTAATACATATAAGCACATACTACTAATGTCACCACTCTCAACTAACTGCAGCAAACACAGACTACTAATGTCACCACTCTCAACTAACTGCAGCAAACACAGACTACTAATGTCACCACTCTCAACTAACTGCAGCAAACACAGACTACTAATGTCACCACTCTCAGCTAACAGCAGCAAACACAGACTACTAATGTCACCACCCTCAATTAACACCAATAAACACAGACTAGTAATGTTACCACTCTCAGCTAAACCCAATAAACGCAGACTAATAATGTCACCACTCTCAGCTAACAGCAAGAAACAGAGACTACTAATGTCACCACTCTCAACTAACAGCAGCAAACACAGACTACTAGTGTCACCACTCTCAACTAACTGCAGCAAACAGAGACTACTAATGTCACCACTCTCAACTAACAGCAGCAAACACAGACTACTAATGTCACCACTCTCAACTAACAGCAGCAAACACAGACTACTAACGTTGCCCCTCATGACCGACAAGTCTTTTAACACTGGGGCGGCACACACAGAACACAACGAATGAATGTCTACACACAGAACACAACGAATGATTGTCTACACACAGAACACAACGAATGAATGTCTACACACAGAACACAACAAATGATGTCTAGCGACCCAAACAGCTAACCAGCGCACAGACATGGGGGCTACAAAAACAGCAACATTTCAACAACAGATCTGTGGATAGGCTCGCCATCATAAACCCAGACACATCTACACACTGCAGTCAGCAATCCTATAGTTAAACACACACACACACACACACACACACGCACGCACGCACGCACGCACGCACGCACGCACGAACGCACGCACGAACGCACGCACGCACGCACGCACGCACGCACGCACGCACACACACACACACACACACACACACACACACACACACACACACACACTGTGACATTCATTCATAAGCTCGGATCATTTTTCATTAAGAAAATGACGTAATCGATACATGACGTCAATTCGCTCTGCACCTGTTTAACATTTCTATGTCCAAACGACAAAACTAATTGTTAGTTTTTGCTTTACGGCAGTACGTTTATAATTTCAAGCGTCATGCAGACTTGTATTTGTATTAATAATAAAATAATTTACAATCGTAGGGTATGGAAAACCATCGTACTGACCAATCGCGATTGTCCAAGTGTCAGTGGTTTCTCCGTCCGCGCATGTGCAGTAAGTAGTAACCGTTGCATCTACGATCTTGGGACAACCCGGTCGCCGTGAAATTGGCTCCGTAGAAAAGGTCTAATTATTCGAGAGCAAGAAACCTTTTGAAGACATCAGTCTAGGCCAGACTGAAGGGGCACTACAGGGCACTAGGACGACACCCACAACTTTTTTCGGGGAAAGTCTGGACGAGTCTCATCGTTCCGTGGGCGAGTCCGTAGCTGTAGTCCAAGAAGACTCTGTTGAGGTAAATAGACCAAAATCCTTTTTCCGTGTAGCGCAACAAAATTTATTTCAACATAATCGTATTAAGGCACATTCACCGATTCAATAATATTTTGTGCGCGCGATCATTTAAGATGCTCTGAATTAAAATATTTCAGGTTTACCAGTCAACACGTATGATCGATCGTAGAGCTGTCATTTTCATCTGTTTGCTCTCATCATGTCGTGTTGCCATGTACTAATCCATATTATGTAAATTCTATTTCAGCTCACCGTTGTATGCAACCATATCTAGAAGATGTGGTATTTGTGTGAATGCAGATTTATTATTTAAAGAGTCGTAAACGAGTTCGAGTTACGAAGCATTTTTCTCGGATCTAAGTGATCTGTATAATATGAAGACTGACGCCATTTGATTCAATCTGTTCAAGGATTAAATATAATCGTAATTCATCAAGCATTAAGCCTTGGCGAATAACTCAGTCAAGGCAGAGTGGAATATTCGTATACATTTTTCCTTCTCTGCTAACGAGTTTTATCGTGAAGCAATTTTTGAAGGAAATCAATTGTAGATGATAGAACAAGCTAGTGCAATTGTAAAGTGTGTTTAGAGCGTGTAATGGGTGGAATAGTGATGTGCCACTAAAGTGCAAGATCTAAGACAATTGTTATCTTGCAGGTCCTGTATTCCTGTATTCCTGAGGTCCTGTATTCCTGTATTCCTGTATTCCTGAGGTCCTGTATTCCTGAGGTCCTGTATTCCTGTATTCCTGAACTTTTGTATTCCTGTTCCTGTTTCTACTACCACTCCTGCTACTCCTTTTCATCCCTCTTTGGCACACATCTTTATCCCGCTACATCCTTCGTCGAGAGGAACGTGCTGGTGTGTCAACCTTGCCGGGATCTGGGAGAAAGTTGTGAACGTCAGCGGAACTCCGGAACGCTACACGATTCCGTGAAGCTGAGTGGCAATTACATAAACACATCCCTCCACATCAAAGCACGCCATAACACACTCAGACATTTTTTTTTATATATTATCTTGTGTATGACTATATCCTGTGTGTGTCCTCCGGAAGATATTTTGTAGCACGAGCGGACAGTTGATATTTGTACTACTGCAAGAAGCAAAGAGGAGAGGGACAGAGACTTTGTTGTTATTAGTATATGTGCATGATTTATTTCTTGGGTATGTGATTCATTTCATAGGGAACAAGCGGACATCAACACTCAAAGCAACTATACGACATATTCATTGCAGATCACCATCATCTTATTCATACTTAATTAAATTCAGTTGTTGTATCAAAGATCAAACCTCTTGTTTCCATCTGTAGAAAGAAAGTGAAGTGTGTGGACGAAAGCTTGACTTTCCTACTACGGTCTATCGTTCTTGCCTGAGCATTCAACCATCATTCATGAATGGGGTCTTAATAAAAAAAATGTCACACACACACACACACACACACACACACACACACACACACACACCCTCAGAACCACGTATCCATTCTCGTTCAAAAACCTCATATCCAGTACAGCAGCATTCCAATCCAAACACACACATATAAACATTTGCATTATAAAAAAAGATAGTCCCCAGAACACTCCAATGACCTCCCCCCTCCTCCCCCTCCTCCCCCTCCACACACACACCGTACACATGTATGCTCTAGCACTAGCCCTTAGCTACTATCCCCATAGCTACCCGAGCAACAACAAGAGGAAACAGACCCTTCCACATCTCACAGTTTGCAAACCCTTAGTCACTACAGTAGTTGGAGCTTCAAACAGACCCATGTCTTCATTGGCCGTTGACAAAACCATGGTCAGCATCAGGTCACTCGAGTTTTCAGACCTTGAAAAGTCCAAGTGTAGATTCGAAAGAAACAAGACGTATTTAGTAGAAAGACACTAGTGTAACAAGCTTCAAACGGGCCCATGTATACATTCGCAGTTCACAAAACCACAGTCAGTATAAAGTCAGTAGAGCAGTAAGCGCTTCAAACAGACCCATGTCTACATACACAAATAGCTCAACCATAGTATAAAGTCTCTAGAAGTGTAACAGCTTCAAGCAAGCCCATGTACATTTTCGCGTTTAACAAAACCACAGTCAGTGTAACAAAACCACAGTCAGTGTAACAAAACCACGGTCAGTGTAACAAAACCACAGTCAGTGTAACAAAACCACAGTCAGTGTAACAAAACCACAGTCAGTGTAACAAAACCACAGTCAGTGTAACAAAAGCACGGTCAGTGTAACAAAACCACGGTCAGTGTAACAAAACCACAGTCAGTGTAACAAAACCACGGTCAGTGTAACAAAACCACAGTCAGTGTAACAAAACCACGGTCAGTGTAACAAAACCACAGTCAGTGTAACAAAACCACGGTCAGTGTAACAAAACCACAGTCAGTTTAACAAAGCCACAGTCAGTTTAACAAAACCACAGACAGTTTAACAAAACCACAGTCAGTTTAACAAAACCACAGTCAGTTTAACAAAACCACTGTCAGTAAACGCGTGCGATTAAGGAAAAAGAAAGGAAAACAGAAAGAAAGAAAGAAAGAAAGAAAGAAAGGAAAAAAGAAAGACAACGGAATCAAATACCCCCTTCCCCTCCTACCCCCTCCCCACCCCCACACCCCACTCCATTCCCACCCAACCACACCCTCTTCCCCAAAATGACATGAACCAAAATGAAATAAAATGTCAGTGAATGAATTAATCAAGTCTACTTCAGCAGT
>CM031628.1:45905133-45917633 GCA_018398815.1 Conus ventricosus | reverse complement strand
AGTGATGGTTTTTTTTGTTTGTTTGTTTTTTTTATTGATGCAGCCGAAAAGTCATGATGTGTGAGGCAAAAAAAAAAAAAAAAAAAAAATAGAAGGGAGGTACGAAAGGTGATCCTGCCGAGTGTTTCCTTGGTTACCATTACCATTAAAATCTGGGTTTGACGCTGTCTCTCGATCGAGCAACATGCCTTAGGTTTATTCCCAAATGGTTCGATTTTCTCCGTGTGTGTGTGTGTGTGTGTGTGTGTGTGTGTGTTGTGTGTGTGTGTGTGTGTGTTGTGTGTGTTAGAAGGGAGAGAAAAGGAGCGTTTAAAAACAAAACCTAAGTGAGAGTTCCTGATCATTGAGAGAAACTGACTGTGTATCAAAGGGTTCACCTTCGTCACTGATGCCTTTGTTTACTGAAATGGTAACTCACGGTGGCAGCAAGTGTCATAATCAACCCCAAGGTACCGTTTGAAAAACAAAAAAAGTCAAGATGCTGAAACTGATCAGTGGTTGGTTAGTAGAGGGTAAATTGGTGGTACAGCTGATTGTTCTTGGTTTGTTTTCTGTCGTTAACAATGTTCCTAAGATTGTTGCTGTTGTTTGTTGTTTTCAGTAGGTCATCTGAAGCACAGGTTGTTTGTTGTTTTCAGTAGGTCATCTGAAGTACAGGTTGTTTGTTGTTTTGAGTAGGTCATCTGAAGCACAGGTTGTTTGTTGTTTTCAGTAGGTCATCTGAAGCACAGGTTGTTTGTTGTTTTCAGTAGGTCATCTGAAGCACAGGTTGTTTGTTGTTTTCAGTAGGTCATCTGAAGCACAGGTCGTTTGTTGCTTTCAGCATATTTGTGGAGCAGAGTGTTTGAACAGGTTGTTTGTATAGGTTGTTTTGTTGTACAGATTGTTTGTTTGTTTTTGTTTTCAGTTGGTGAACTGGAGAACAGGTTGTTTGTTCGATGTTTCTTGTGGTCAATATGAAACGTGTTGACTGTTGCTGTTTTAGTAGATAATATGAAGTACAGGTTGTTCATTGATCTCACGGGGCAATGTAAAGTACAGAAGGTATGTTTGTTGTGTTCCGTAGATGATCTGAAGTACAGGAAGTATGTTTGTTGTGTTCCGTAGATGATCTGAAGTACAGGAAGTATGTTAACTGTGTTCAGTAGATGATCTGAAGTGCAGGCGTATGTTTGTTGTGTTTCAGTAGATGATCTGAAGTGCAGGCTGTATGTTTGTTGTGTTCAGGAGATGATCTGAAGTGCAGGTGTGTGTGGGTTTTTTTTTTCTTCAGAAGGCGATATAAGTAAAAGTTTTTGTTGTTCACAATAGGTGATCTGAGAGTACATGTTGTCTATTTGTTGTTTTCATTAGATGACTTGAAGCACATGTTGTCTATTTGTTGTTTTCATCAGATGACCTGAAGTACATGTTGTCTGTGTGTTGTTTTCATCAGATGACCTGAAGCACATGTTGTCTGTTGTTTTCATCAAATGACCTGAAGCACATGTTGTCTGTTGTTTTCATCAGATGACCTGAAGCACATGTTGTCTGTTGTTTTCATCTAATGACCTGAAGCACATGTTGTATTTTCGTTGTTTCCATTAGATGGCCTGAAGCACATGTTGTCTGTTTCTTGTTTCCATTAGATGGCCTGAAGCACATGTTGTCTGTTTGTTGTTTTCATCTGATGACCTGAAGCACATGTTGTCTGTTGTTTTCATCTAATGACCTGAAGCACATGTTGTATTTTCGTTGTTTTCATCAGATGACCTGAAGCACATGTTGTCTGTTTGTTGTTTTTATCAGATGACCTGACGCATATGTTGTCTGTTTGTTGTTTTTATCAGATGACCTGACGCATATGTTGTCTGTTTGTTGTTTTCATCAGATGACCTGAAGTACATGTTGTCTGTGTGTTGTTTTCATCAGATGACCTGAAGCACATGTTGTCTGTTGTTTTCATCAGATGACCTGAAGTACATGTTGTCTGTTTGTTGTTTTCATCAGATGGACCTGAAGCACATGTTGTCTGTTGTTTTCATCAGATGACCTGAAGCACATGTTCCTTATTTATTGTTTTCAGTAGATATCTGAAGCAGAGTGCTTGTTGTTTTTAGGAAGTGCACTGAAGCATAGGTTGTTTGTTGTTGTTTTATGACAGGGGATCTTAAGCGCACGTTCTTTCTTTTTTTTAACAGTGAATTTTAGCCACAGTTTTTGTTTCTTGTTATCTTTAAAAGTGGATCTTAAAAGCAGAGTTTGTTTGTCGTTGTTCTTTTTAAAAGTGGACCTTAAGCACAATTTGGCTGTTGTTAATTTTAACAGTGGATCTTAAGAACATTTGCTTGTTATCTTTAACAGTGGATCTTAACCACATATTGTTTGTTGTTGTTTTTAACCGTGGATCTCAAGTTTGTTTGAAGTTATTTTTAACGTTGGATCTTAACCACAGTTTCTTGTTGTTATTTTTAACAGTAAATCTCAAGCAAGTGTGTTTGTTGTTGTTTTTAAAAGTGGATCTTAAGCACACTTTGTTTATTGTTGATTTTAACAGTGGATCTTAAGCTCAGTTTGTTTGTTGTTATTTTTAATGGTAGATCTTAACCACAGTTTGCTGTGTTTATTTTTAACAGTAGATCTAAAGCAAGTTTGTTTGTTGTTGTATTTAACAGTGGATTTTAAGCACAGTTTGCTTGATGTTATTTTTAACAGTGGCTATTAACCACAGTTTGTTGTTTTTATTGTTAACAGTAGATCTCAAGCACAGTTTGTTTGTTCCTGTTTTCAACGGGAGACCTCAGGGATGATTTCATTGTTGCTGTTTTTGACAGGGAATCTGACGCACATTTCACTTGTTATTTTGACAGGGGATCTGAAACACATTTCACTTGTTATTTTGATAGGAGATCTGAAGCACATTTCACTTGTTATTTTGACAGGGGATCTGAAACACATTTCACTTGTTATTTTCAGCCGGTATTTGAAGTACGTTTTGTTTAAACGGGGGATATGAAACACAGTTTGCTTGCTTTTTTTTTCCTCTTTGTTGTTGTTGTTGTTTTGTTTATTCAGCAGGGGTGTGAAGCTGTTTTCTGTCGTTCTAAGCAAAGAGTGGGAGGTGGATGCGGTTGTCAATCACTCTTTTTTTATCTTTTTTTTTCTAATTTCGGCAGAGAGGCTGAGGCATTGTTTGTTGATTTCATGGTGCATGCTTTTGTTTCGTTCTCTATTTTGCATAAATTATTTCTAATGTTGGTCAGTAGACTACTACTATTTGTAGTAGTAGTGGTGGTAGTAATAGTGGTGGAAGTAGTAGTAGTAGTAGTAGTAGTAGTAGTAGTAGTAGTAGTAGTAGTAGTGTGTAGTAGTAGTGTAACAGTGGTGGTGGTGATGGTGGTAACGTAGTGTTAGTACCTGTGCTGTTGATGCTATTCATGGCAATGATTGTGATGGTTCTGTTGCTGTATTGTCTGTATTGAAAATAAATTTAAAGGAGAAAAAAACAACAACAACAGTCTTTACAAATGGAATAACGCTTTTCCTTTGCAGGAGAATGCAAATGAGTGCGCAGAGACCTAACTACAGTTCAATAATGAGTAAGTAAGTTAGAGAGAGACAGCCAAACAAACAGACAGACAGACAGACAAACAGACAGACAGACAGACAGACAGACAAACAGACAGACAGACAGACAGATGGGAACACCGAACACACACTGAACTCTTTCGTGGGCTAGACCTAAATCCATCATAAGGGGAAATGAGAACAAAATAAAACGAAAACAAAACGAAAGAAAACAAAGCAAAACTTCAACAAACACAAAAAAGTCTCCACCACGTTTCCCCCTTTTCCACCCCTCTCCCACTCACCTTCCTATTTATATAAAAAAAAAAAAAACTGAAAGGGTTCACGGGGGATCGCAGACCTCTGTTAAGGTCGAACGGTTTCTTCACTTCAACCAGACCGTGACTACTGTGTCAGTCCCTGGACCTTCAAACCAAACCGATGTTCCGCTCCACATATCTCGGCTTGTTGTCGGGTTTCTTGACAAAGAATCGCCGCAGTCAAAAGACACGTTTCAGTGCGGATGTGACTATGCCAGTAAAACACATGTTTTAATACTCTCTCTCTCTCTCTCTCTCTCTCTCTCTCTCTCTCTCTCTCTCTCTCTCTCTCTCTCTCTCTCTCTCTCTCTCTCTCTCTCTCTCTCTCTCATCGCGCTCTGTTCTTTCTTCTTTCGGAATCTCCTCATCAAGGAGGTAGACCGCTTCATTTCTCTCGGAAGTACCGTCAGCAAGGCTGTCAGTTCAGACGAGGCTGTCAACAGCTGAACGAACACAGCCAGCCATGCAGTCAACACCCGCCACCCATCTGGAACCCTAAGGAATTATCTCCCGGCAGTAAGATCAGAATCATCAACACCAACATGAGGGCAGTCTTCCTGTGAGGATACGAGCCATGGAGAGAGCGACCAGTACCATCAACAGTAGACTCCAGACGTTCATCAACAGATGACGATGACACTTGCTACAGGTCAAGTTCCCTGAGAAGATCTCGAACGCCGATTTATAGAGAAACAACAGAATCACATCGGCCAAGACGTGATGAATCAAACATTGAGGTGGACCAGCCGCCGTGGCGTCGTGGTTAAAGTCGCGGATTCCCAGCTGGGAGGTCATGTGTTCGATTCCAACCAGAGCCATTTATTTGTGGGATTTTTCTGCATCGACCGGCTTCTACCCAGAGGTGAGTTTGCTGCGGGCTCAGCTGCGAAGGCTGGGACCACACAGTCGACTGTTACTCAAAATTCCTGACCTACAGTGCAGGTGTCAGTTTCTTTCGAGCTGGGTTAACGTCCGGATATAATCATCATGAAAGTAAGCCTAGAGTCCGACCCTGTCATGCAGTCTTAGATCAAAATGGAAATCCTTAGCATCATCTTCATTATCCTCATCCTCATCGATCCGCTGAAAAGAATGTCTCAAATATTGTGGCCCTTCACGCCCTGCTCCCATGGTGACCTGAGTGTCTGGTGCTTAGTCTATGGCCTTGGTTTGATTCGCAACCAAGCATTGACTGTCGTCAGTAGAAGGCTTCATAGGTGGTGTCCAGCCAATGTTGGATCAGAACAGGCATCACTGAACAACGCCGAAGCGACCTGGCAGCAGTGCGGTGTCTCCTCTGCTGGGGTGCCTCCTGACCACTTGGCACTGACTGATCCGTGTCGATTGCCGGTCCTGGGCTGTAACGGGACAGGTCGGAGTGTGGCTGTGGACGGGACAGGTCGGGGTGTGGCTGTGGACGGGACAGGTCGGGGTGTGGCTGTGGACGGGACAGGTTGGGGTGTGGCTGTGGTCAGGACAGGTCAGGGTGTGGCTGTGGTCAGGACAGGTCGGGGTGTGACTGTGGACGGGACAGGTCGGGGTGTGGCTGTGGACGGGACAGGTCGGGGTGTGGCTGTGGTCAGGACAGGTCGGGGTGTGGCTGTGGTCAGGACAGGTCGGGGTGTGGCTGTGGTCAGGACAGATCGGGGTGTGGCTGGGGTCAGGACAGGTCGGGGTGTGGCTGTGGACGGGACAGGTCGGGGTGTGGCTGTGGACGGGACAGGTCGGGGTGTGGCTGTGGTCAGGACAGGTCGGGGTGTGGCTGTGGTCAGGACAGGTCGGGGTGTGGCTGTGGTTAGGACAGGTCGGGGTGTGACTGTGGACGGGACAGGTCGGGATGTGGCTGTGGTGAGGACAGGTCGGGGTGTGGCTGTGGTGAGGACAGGTCGGGGTGTGGCTGTGGTGAGGACAGGTTGGGGTGTGGCTGTGGTCAGGACAGGTCGGGGTGTGGCTGTGGTCAGGACAGGTCGGGGTGTGGCTGTAGATAAGACAGGTCGGGGTGTGGCTGTGGTGAGGACAGGTCGGGGTGTCGCTGTGGTGAGGACAGGTCGGGGTGTGGCTGTGGTGAGGACAGGTCGGGGTGTGGCTGTGGACGGGAGAGGTCGGGGTGTGGCTGTGGTCAGGACAGGTCGGGGTGTGGCTGTGGACGGGACAGGTCGGGGTGTGGCTGTGGACGGGACACGTCGGGATGTGGCTGTGTTCAGGACATGTCGGGGTGTGGCTGTGGTGAGGACAGGTCGCGGTGTGGCTGTGGTCAGGACAGGTCGGGGTGTGGCTGTGCTCAGGACAGGTCGGGGTGTGGCTGTGGTGAGGACAGGTCGGGGTGTGGCTGTGGTCAGGACAGGTCGGGGTGTGGCTGTAGATAAGACAGGTCGGGGTGTGGCTGTGGTCAGGACAGGTCGGGGTGTGGCTGTGGACGGGACAGGTCGGGGTGTGGCTGTGGTCAGGACAGGTCGGGGTGTGGCTGTAACGGGACAGGTCGGGGTGTGGCTGTGGACGGGACAGGTCGGGGTGTGCTGTGGTGAGAACAGGTCGGGGTGTGTCTGTGGACGGGACAGGTCGGGGTGTGGCTGTGGACGGGACAGGTCGGGGTGTGGCTGTGGACGGGACAGGTCGGGGTGTGGCTGTGGTGAGGACAGGTCGGGGTGTGTCTGTGGACGGGACAGGTCGGGGTGTGGCTGTGGACGGGACAGGTCGGGGTGTGGCTGTGGACGGGACAGGTCGGGGTGTGGCTGTGGACGGGACAGGTCGGGGTGTGGCTGTGGTCAGGACAGGTCGGGTGTAGCTGTGGTGAGGACAGGTCGGGGTGTGGCTGTGGACGGGACAGGTCGGGGTGTGGCTGTGGACGGGACAGGTCGGGGTGTGGCTGTGGTCAGGACAGGTCGGGGCGTGGCTGTGGTCAGGACAGGTCGGGGTGTGGCTGTGGACGGGACAGGTCGGGGTGTGGCTGTGGTCAGGACAGGTTGGGGTGTGGCTGTGGTCAGGACAGGTCGGGGTGTGGCTTTGGTGAGGACAGGTCGGGGTGTGGCTGTGGTGAGGACAGGTCGGGGTGTGGCTGTGGACGGGACAGGTCGGGGCATGGCTGTGGACGGGACAGGTCGGGGTGTGGCTGTGGTCAGGACAGATCGGGGTGTGGCTGTGGTCAGGACAGGTCGGGGTGTGGCTGTGGACGGGCAGGTCGGGGGTGTGGCTGTGGACGGGAGAGGTCGGGGGGGTGTGGCTGGGGCGGGGACGGTCGGGGGTGCGCTGTGGACGGGGGAGTCGGTATGAGCGGCGTGGGTGCAATGCCACGCCACGGAGGTGGCACAGAAAATGGGGGGGGGGGGGGGGGGGGGGGGGGGAATCAAAACGGATGTGGAATGGGACACGCCCTACATGTACCAGCGGACGTCACAATACAGGCAGCAGACTGGAACGTGCAGGGGAAGAGACGAGTTGTGCAGTCCGAAGTAGACCTGGAGAAGGATGAGACAAAGGCTGCCGGACTGCCGTGGGCGCAGCTGATCGGACCTGCCCGGCCAGAACTCAGTCCTTGGGCGCTGTGGTGTGGTCGCGGCCCTCTGCTCCTCCAGGAGTCCACGCGATTCAGGAAGTCTGGAATCACTGCTGAAATGTGACCCGTTTTATTGGCAACGGGCTGATGATGGTCGTGGAGAAGAAGCTGTGATTGTTTTGAGCGCTGCGGTTCTATTCCCACGTTCTCTCCGCCCTGCCCTGTGTTTTTCTGTCGCATGTTTCAACACGTGTGAGTCAAAGTGGCAAATTGCCTCTCTTGTTAGTTTATTGTATTGTATAACTTCATCATCACAACATTTCTTTGTGTGAAATTTGGGCTGGCTGTTCTCCCTGCGAAAAACTCGGCGTATAAACTAGAGTCATCCATTATTTTTCTTTCTTCCTGTCTGCGGTATGTCTTTTGTTGCTACATGTAAAATGAAATCAATTCTATGGAGTTTTGCACAGTTTCCCTGTTGCCATGGGAGCATGCTGCCCACACAACCTCGGTCTATTGTTTCGCCCGAAAGACTAGTACCCAGGCCAGCACATAAACAGCCAGTGGACAGACAGGGAGAAAGGGTTCGCCCGGTAAAGGGACACAGATCACGGACCCAGGGCCGATGGTTCTCCTGTCTGAAGAGAGTGCGGTACACGCTATGCAACTGGTCCGCACTAAGGGAGCACGAGTTGAACGTGCTCTTCGTCGCTACTTTCCATCACATGACATTGTATGTGCTGGCCTTCTGTCTTTCTGTCTTCCTCCTCTACCTCTTTCTCCGTCTCCCCCACCCCTTCCCCTTCTCTGTTCCACCCTCTCCCCTCTCCGTTCCCCTATCCTCAATCTTGCCTCCCCCTCCTCCTGTACCCCATTCTCACTTCTCTCACTCCCTGCCCACCCCCACCCCCTCCCACCTCATTCCTCTGCCCCGTCCCCCAGTTCCCTCTCCTCCCCCGTCCACCCCTTCCCCCCTTCCCGCTTTTCTCCCTACCACACTCTTCCCCGTCCCCCTCGTAACCGCTCTCATTGCTTTAGGCTTCATGTCGAACCTATTGAAAGTGGGGAGGGATTGGTATGGGGAGTGGGGAGAGCGGGGGGCAGAGGGAGGGGCGGGTTTAAAAAGAACGAAAAAGTGTCTAAAATTCCCCACCCCCATCCCATTCACTCATTCACTCATGTCTGCTCTCCCAACTAAGATAGTCCGGTTCAAAGTAAGCACAGTGTTTTGAATCTGTGTGTCCGGTTCATAGGAAACACGGTGTTTATAATCAGTGTGTCCGGCTCATTGTAAACATAGTGTTTACAATCAGTGTGTCCGGCTCATAGGAAACACAGTGTTTATAATCAGTGTGTCCGGTTCAAAGTAAGCACAGTGTTTACAATCAGTGTGTCCGGCTCATAGGAAACACAGTGTTTATAATCAGTGTGTCCGGTTCAAAATAAACATAGTGTTTACAATCAGTGTGTCCGGCTCATAGGAAACACAGTGTTTATAATCAGTGTGCCCGGTTCAAAGTAAACATAGTGTTTACAATCAGTGTGTCTGGCTCATAGGAATTACAATGGTTTAAGTCTGTGTGTCCGATTCATAGTAAACACAATGGTTTAAATCAGTGTGTCTGGTTCATAAGAAACGCAGTGTTTTAAATCTGTGTGTCCAGTTCATAGGAAACACTGTTTTAAATCTGTGTGTCTGGTTCATAGTAAGCACAGTGTTTTAAATCTGTGTGTCCGGCTCATAGTAAGCACAGTGATTTTAATCTCTGTGCCTGGTTGATAGTAAGAACTGTGTTTTAAAGTTGTGCGCCTCGTTCATGGCCAACACAGTGTCTTTGATCTGTCATGTTACAGAGAGTGTTTTTAATCTGTGTGTCCGGTTGATAGTAAGCACAGTGTTTTTAATCTGTGTCTCCGGTTGATAGTAAGCACAGTGTTTTTAATCTGTGTGTCCGGTTGATAGTAAGCACAGTGTTTTTAATCTGTGTGTCCGGTTGATAGTAAGCACAGTGTTTTTAATCTGTGTGTCCGGTTGATAGTAAGCACAGTGTTTTTAATCTGTGTGTCCGGTTGATAGTAAACACAGTGTTTTTAATCTGTGTGTCCGGTTGATAGTAAGCACATGTGTTTTTAATCTGTGTGTCCGGTTGATAGTAAGCACCGTGTTTTAAATCTGTGTGTCGGTTGATAGTAAGCACCGTGTTTTAAATCTGTGTGTCGGTTGATAGTAAACACAGTGTTTTTAATCTGTTTGTCCGGTTCATGGTAAATAAAGTGTGTTCAGTCTGTGTGTCCGATTCATGGTAAACACAGTGTTTTTGATCTGTGTGTCCGGTTCATAGTAATCACAGTGTTTTTAGTTTATATATCCGGTTCATTGTAAACACACTGTCTTTAGTACGTTATCTCCGGTTCATAGTAAACACAGTGCCCTTAATGTGTATGTCCGGTTCATAGTAAACACAGTGTCCTTAATGTGTATGTCCGGTTCATAGTAAACACAGTGTCCTTAATGTGTATGTCCGGTTCATAGTAAACACAGTGTCTTTAATCTGTGCGTCCGGTTCATAGGAAACAGAGTGTCTATAATATTGTGTCCGTTTCATACTAAACGCAACGTTTTTAATCTGTGTCGAGATCTTAGTAAACACAGTCTTTTTTTATCTGTACGTCCGGTTCATAGTAAACGGAATCTTTGATCTGTGTGTCCGGTTCATAATAAACACTGTTTCTTTTGGCTCATACTAAACACTGTGTGTCCGTTTCATATTATACACAGTGTCTTTAATCTGTGTGTTCGGTTCATAGTCAACACAGTGTCTTTATTCTGTGTGTTCGGTTCATAGTAAACACAGTGTCTTTCATCTGTGTATATGGTTCATAGTAAACATGGTGTCTTTAATGTGTGTGTCTGGTTCATAGTAAATACAGTGTTTTTAATCTGTGCGTCCGGTTCATAGTTAAGACAGTGTCCTGAACCTGTGTGTCTGGTTCATATTGAACACAGTGTATTTAATCTGCCTGTCAGGTTCATAGTAAACACAGTGTCTTTAATCTCTCTGGCCGGTTCGTAGCAAAGACTGTCTTTAACGTGTGTGTCCGGTTCATAGTGAACACAGTGTCTTTAATCTGTGTGTGTAAGGTTGATAGTAAACTCAGTGTCTTTAATCTGTGTGTCTGGTTCATAGTAAACACAGTGTCTTTAATCTGTGTCTGGTTCACAGTAACCATAGAGTCTTTAACCTGTGTCTGGTTCATAGTAAACACAGTGTCTTTAATCTGTGTCCGGTTCACAGTAACCATAGAGTCTTTAATCTGTGTCAGGTTGATAGTAAACACAGTGTCTTTAATAGTAAACACAGTGTCTTTAATCTGTGTCTGCTTCATAGTAAACACAGTGTCTTTAATCTGTGTCTGGTTCACAGTAACCATAGAGTCTTTAATTTGTGTCTGGTTCATAGTAAACACAGTGTCTTTAATCTGTGTCTGCTTCATAGTAAACACAGTGTCTTTAATCTGTGTCTGGTTCACAGTAACCATAGAGTCTTTAATTTGTGTCTGGTTCATAGTGCACACAGTGTCTTTAATCTGTGTCCGGTTCACAGTAACCATAGAGTCTTTAATCTGTGTCTGGTTCATAGTAAACACAGTGTCTTTAATCTGTGTCCGGTTCATAGTAACCATAGAGTCGATAGCTCAGTTGGTAGAGCGCCGGACTCGTGATCCTGGGGTTGCGGGTTCGAATTTTGGTATAGGGGGATTTTTCCCTCGGAGTTAACATTGGTTCTGACTCCATCCCCCATATAGTCGTTCGGATGGGACTATAAACCGAGGTCTAGTATGTGTCACATGCACTAAAGATCATACACGGACTTTAAAGATCCGATGCTCATGTCCTAAGACGGGTGAGTACCGGCTACACGAAAATACACAATGCATGCAACCTGTGTGCCAGAATAGTCTACTTGAAGACTGTGAGCACGGGGCAGGTTAAACATCCCCATCTGGAAGAAAAAAAGAAGAGAAGAGTCTTTAATCTGTGTCAGGTTCATAGTAAACACAGTGTCTTTAATCTGTGTCTGGTTCACAGTAACCATAGAGTCTTTAATCTGTGTCAGGTTCATAGTAAACACAGTGTCTTTAATCTGTGTCTGGTTCATAGCAAACACAGTGTCTTTAATCTGTGTCTGGTTCATAGTAAACACATTGTCTTTAATCTGAGTCTGGTTCATAGTAACCATAGAGTCTTTAATCTGTGTGAGCGCTAGAGAAATGAATGCCAACAGCCAGGCAAATTTTGACTCCCTTGGAATCCCCACTTGCTTTAGCTTCGCCGTAGGGTGGCGTTAACAATGCGACTTCCTAGTAGCGCAATGTTGATTCGCTCTTCATGTGCCAAGCTCCTAATTAAGTCACCTTGCCTATATTTTCAGACGGTCGTTTGAAAACTGGATTTTGTATGAGCAATAGAAAAGACAGACTGCGCCGGATACACACACGCACACGTGCATGCGTGCGCGCGCGCGCGCACACACACACACACACACACACACACACACACACACACACACACACACACACACAACACACACACACACACACACACACACACACGCGCGCGCGCGCGCGCACGCACTCATGCACCGCACACACACACAACACAAACACACACACGCACGCGCGCGCGCATGCACACTCACAAGCACACGTGCACGCACGCGCGCGCACAGAAGAGAGAGAGAGAGAGAGAGAGGAGAGAGGAGAGAGAGAGGAGAGACAGGCTGACAGAATGCACTTCATGTATTACATTTCCTTTAGGCCAAGACCAAGAAAAGGAATATCACGACATTCTGGTTGTCGGCAAATCGGGCAATGGGAAGAGTGCCGTGTGCAACACTTTGGTTGGAGCCGAGGTGTTTCCTGTGGGGCGTGGGATGGCCACCACTACCACCACTGCACAGTTCAACGACATTCAGCGTGGGAATATGACGATTCGGGTAACTGTCACAGCACGAGCTGTGTGTGTGTGTGTGTGTGTGTGTGTGTGTGTGTGTGTGTGTGTGTGTGTGTGTGTGTGTGCTCACACGAGCGGCGGGCGCGCACACACACAAACACACACACACACACACACACACACACAC
>CM031628.1:45892633-45900133 GCA_018398815.1 Conus ventricosus | reverse complement strand
TGTGTCAGCCTCATTAACATCAACCGTCACTATTGTCCATTGATTGTCACTGTTGTCCATTGATTTGTCAGCCTTATTAACATCTACCGTCACTGTTGTCCATTGATGTGTCAGCCTCATTAACATCTACCGTCACTGTTGTCCATTGATGTGTCAGCCTCATTAAACGTTGTCCATTGATGTGTCAGCCTCATTAACATCTACCGAACAGATTTCTGAACAAACGTGTACAAGCTTAAAAACAACCTCTAACCAGCTTAGGACATAATTGAAGATCAGTTTGTACATGAATGACAATACATTTGAGTTTCTAGACCGCCAAACGAAAGAAAATGGTCAGGTACCGATACAGAAGCGACGCGTTTCGACTGTAAAGTTCCCCACATGCACAGCTAAAATAAAGATGTCTCTCATGTAAAGCTAAAATCTCCACCACAAATGATTTCGTGACATTAACATTATCTGCAGCATCTTTTCAGCTTCGTCAAGTTTTTTAAGGACGGCATGCTTATGGTTTAGGTCCGGTTTATTTAACTGAGAATTTCACCCTGCTTTTAAACCCAGATAATATTCAACAATGCTGCTGCATTCCTGTGTGTGGGTATCAGTGTGACATATGCTGGACCAAGATTGTGGCTGTGTATTAACAGGCAAAACAAACGTGACACACAAAGAAACAAAACCAGCAAAGAATGAGGAAAGGCTTTACTGATATGAAGCATCTTTTCTGCGAGTGAGTTGAAGGCCAAATTGTTCACAGGTGCGCTTCCATGCTGTCCTGTGTGTGTAGATATTATTCATTAGGCGGTCAGGTAACTCCACTTGTTATTTCCTGGCTTTAACTCTGTGTGTATATATCATTCATTAGGCGGTCAGGTAACTCCACTTGTTATTTCCTGCTTCAACTCTCTCCTCCAGTCACATCTGGTGTCGTACAATGAAAGTGATAACTTTGAGAATTCATGAATGGCATGTTTTCATGTGATTGAAATGCTAAAAATCGCGGTTATATTTGCACGAGGACTTAGAACACAGTCATGGCGTCGTGTAAAGAAAATCTGTTTTTGAAAAAGAGACACATACAACATGACGGGTAATTAATTCTTGTGACCTTTACAATGGTCAAGGTCGAAAGTATGACCCAAAGAACTGAGTAAAAAATCTACATGCACTGTTGTTTCTGAAAACTGCACCCAGATTGCCAAAGCAATTTGAGAAAAGGACACAAACAAGAGAGGCTGTTTGACACATGAGTGATGAATGGCAATTTGAGTGGGAGAGGAGCAAACAGGAGAAGCTGTTTGCCCGTTTGACATATGAGTTACGAACAGCTGCCGCCATAGGATGAAGGGCATAATTATCATGGGCAAGAAATACGATTGGGCATGCAGATACATTTCCACTATAACAACAATTTCTTCTGCAAGACGCTCAGCATCAACTGCAGATAAAACTTGTCAAGTTATATGAGTGATGCTCCCCCTCCCCCACCGTTCCCACTCCACCCCCACCAAAAAGGTGATTGAAAGAGGAAAAAGAATGCAGCAAGTTTTACGTTGGCCACATCTGCACTTGGATCAATGTCGTTCTCACAGCAGAGCCTGGTCCTATTACACTTGGATCAATGTCGTTCTCACAGCACAGCCCGGTCCCGCCACACTTGGATCAATGTCGTTCTCATAGCAGAGCCTGGTCCTGCTACACTTGGATCAATGTCGTTCTCACAGCACAGCCCGGTCCTGCTACACTTGGATCAATGTCGTTCTCACAGCACAGCCTGGTCCCGCTACACTTAGATCAATGTCGTTCTCACAGCAGAGCCTGGTCCCGCTACACTCGTCGATCAGCACAGGTCGAAACACGTTGCACTCAGCACTGGCCTCAGCATATGACATTAATCACAAATTCTTATTTCTTGAAAATACATTTCATGACCAGTTATTCCTTCAGTGCCTGCCATCCATCAACTGTGTCCCTTCCCACTCTTCCCTTTCCTCCCCTCTCCAGCCACCCGTATCTCCCCTCTCCATCTACCCATGTCTCCCCTCTCCAGCTACCCGTATCTCCCCTCTCCAGCTACCTGTGCCCCCCCTCTCCAGCTACCCGTGTCTCCACTCTCCAGCTACCCGTGTCTCCTCTCTCCAGCTCCGTGTCTCCCTCTCCAGCTACCGTGTCTCACCTCTCCAGCTACCCATATCTCCCCTCTCCAGCTACCTGTGCCTCCACTCTCCAGCTACCCGTGTCTCACCTCTCCAGCTACCCTGTCTCACCTCTCCAGCTACCCGTGTCTCCCTCTCCAGCTACCCGTACCTCCCCTCTCCAGCTACTTGTGCCTCCCCTCTCCAGCTACCCGTGCCTCCCCTCTCCAGCTACCCGTGTGTCACCTCTCCAGCTACCCCTTTCTCCCTCTCCAGCTACCCGCATCTCCCCTCTCCAGCTACCTGTGCCTCCCCTCTACAGCTACCTTGTGCCTCCCCTCTCCAGCTACCCTTGCCTCCCTCTCCAGCTACCCGTTTATCCCTCTCCAGCTACCCCTGTCTCCCCTCTCCAGCTACCCGTTTCTACCTCTCCAGCTACCCGTGTCTCCCCTCTCCAGCTACCCGCATCTCCCCCCTCCAGCTACCTGTGCCTCCCCTCTCCAGCTACCTGTGCCTCCCCTCTTCAGCTACCGTCTCCCCTCTCCAGCTACCCGTGTCTCCCCTCTCCAGCTACCCGTATCTCCCTCTCCAGTACTCCGTATCTCCCCTCCAGCTACCTGTGCCTCCCCTCTCCAGCTACCCGTCTCTCACCTCTCCAGCTACCCGTGTCTCCCTCTGCAGCTACCGTGTCTCCCCTCTCCAGCTACCCATGTCTCACCTCCCCAGCTACCCGTGTCTCACCTCTCCAGCTACCCGTATCTCCCCTCTCCAGCTACCTGTGCCTCCCTCTCCAGCTACCCATGTCTCCACTCTCCAGCTACCCGTGTCTCCTCTCTCCAGCTACCCGTGTCTCCCTCTCCAGCTACCCGTGCTCACCTCTCCAGCTACCCGTATCTCCCCTCTCCAGCTACCTGTGCCTCCACTCTCCAGCTACCGTGTCTCACCTCTCCAGCTACCCGTACCTCCCCTCTCCAGCTACTTGTGCCTCCCCTCTCCAGCTACCCGTGCCTCCCCTCTCCAGCTACCGTGTCTCCCCTCTCCAGCTACCCGTTTCTCCTCTCCAGATACCCGTGTCTCCTCTACAGCTACCCGCATCTCCCCTCTCCAGCTACCTGTGCCTTCCCCTCTCCAGCTACTCTGCCTCCCCTCTCCAGCTACCTGTGCCTCCCCTCTCCAGCACCCTTGCCTCCCCTCTCCAGCTACCCGTTTCTCCCTCTCCAGCTACCCGTGTCTCCACTCTCCAGCTACCCGTTTCTCCCTCTCCAGCTACCGTGTCTCCCCTCTCCAGCTACCCGCATCTCCCTCTCCAGCTACCTGTGCCTCCCCTCTCCAGCTACCTGTGCCTCCCCTCTCCAGCTACCCGAGTCTCCCCTCTCCAGCTACCCTTGCCTCCCTCTCCAGCTACCCGTTTCTCCCTCTCCAGCTACCCGTTTCTCCTTCTCCAGCTACCCGTGTCTCCCGTCTCCAGCTACCCGCATCTCCCTCCCAGCTACCTGTGCCTCCCCTCTCCAGCTACCTGTGCCTCCCTCTCCAGCTACCCGAGTCTCCCCTCTCCAGCACCCGTGTCTCCCCTCTCCAGCTACCCGTATCTCCCCTCTCCAGCTACCCGGTATCTCCCCTCTCCAGCTTACCTGTGCCTCCCTCTCCAGCTACCCGTCTCTCACCTCTCCAGCTACCCGTGTCTCCCTCTCCAGCTACCCGTGTCTCCCCTCTCCAGCTACCGTGTCTCACCTCTCCAGCTACCCGTGTCTCACCTCTCCAGCTACCCGTATCTCCCCTCTCCAGCTACCTGTGCTTCCCCTCTCCAGCTACCCTTGCCTCCCCTCTCCAGCTACCCGTTTCTCCCTCTCCAGCTACCCGTGCTCCCCTCTCCAGCTACCGTGTCTCCCTCTCCAGCTACCCGTGTCTCCTGTCTCCAGCTACAGCTCTCCTCTCCCCACCCCTCTCCTACTTCTTTTCTTTTCTTTTTTTTTTCTTTTTTTTTTCATCTCTTTTGAATTAGCGGCGGTAGTGTCAAATGCCTTAACCTCTGGACGCTTCGCTCTTTCTGGACATTAAACCACGGACATCTGCGTTCGATTGATCTCAGCGAAAAATTCATCCCAATGTTCCAGTTCCATCGTATTAACTGACGAATTCCGTCGGTATTCCAAATGTGCATGGTCGTAAAACTGATAAACATAATTATGACGTCACATATCCTTCATCTTTACAGCGTTTGTTGCAGCCATTTTTGTTTTTACGAAACAAACAAACAAACAAACAAAGCCACTACTTTGATTATGAGCGAATTGTTGAATTTATAGATTGCTTTCCTGTAGTGTGTGTAAACATTTTTTTCAACGTTATAACAAGAGAGTTCGTTTTATTTGTAACTTTCATTCAGCTTCACTTGACCAATCACCGTCACGAAACTTCTATAGTTTTTCGTAGCTCATGTGACAGACTAGGTATACGTGGTTGAACTGTGTTAGGGCATGTTTAGTGAACTATGTTAGGTTATGTTGTAGTGAACTATGTTAGGTTTATGTTTAGTGAACTATGTTAGGTTTATGTTTAGTGATTCTTCCACCTTTATTCACGTCTGCACCTCAGCTGGGAAGAACGTCCGCCAATGGAGAGCTCTGACTGAACAGAACTTAATACCTCTCACATTATTTGATTATAATAAGTAGTCACAAAAAGTTAAGGGCCAGACAGAAAAACTCTCACCAAAATAAAACGACATAACGCACAGGAAAACAGCTTATACCATATTTTATTTCATGTCTTTAGCTTTCATGTCAATGCCATTGCAATTGTGTCAATTCAATTTTTCTGGACAAAATCAAGGATCAAACATCATAACCCCTCTTTTTGAAAATCACAAAATTGACAATTCACAAGAAAGTTTATTGAAAAGCTTCAGTAGTGCGTATGTCCGCCATTTGCACCCACACATTCCACGCATCTAGGCCTCATGGACTGGATCAGAGTCACAAGGGTCTGTTGAGGCATGGCGTTCCACTCCTGCAGCAGAAATTGGAACAGTTGGTGGAGGTCAACAGGAGGAGGGTGGTTGTCGTGGACGCGGCGTTCCAGATGGTCCCAAAAGTTCTCAATAGGGTTCAAATCAGCGAACGCGATGGCCAGTCCATTCGTGGAACCTGCTGCTGCTCAGGTAGTCGTTCACCACACGGGAGCGGTGTGGAGTGGCGTTGTCGTCCATGAGGGTGGCACCGGGTCCCATGGCTTGCAGAGTGGGGATAATCAACGGCCTCACGATTTCATCTCTGTACCTTACGCCAGTAAGTCTGCCTGGCACAAGGTGAAGGGGTGTCCTGCCATGAAGGTGGATGCCTCCCCATACCATCAGGGAGCCGCCTCCATACGATTGTGCTCACGAACACAGCCATCAGCAAGCCTCTCCCCTGGACGACGCCAGACGCGACCCGGCCATCATTTCGGGACAGGGAGAATCTTGACTCATCGGTGAAGAGGATGGTTCTCCATTGCTGCCTCATCCATCGCTGATGACGTCGACACCACCTCCTTCTGGCCTGTCGATGGTGCTGTGTTAGTGGGAGATGGACGGCGGGCCTTCTTGAGCGGAGGTTGAAACTGTGAAGGCGACCTCTGATGGTCTGGCGACTTACGTTGATGTTAGTCGTTCTTCTCAGCTCCTGTCTCAGAGTGGTTGCATTGATGGTTCTGCTGCGGACTGCTGTCAGCATCAAGTAGCGATCGTCTTGCCCGTTGGTGATTCTTGGCCGCCCTGAGCGTGGTCGTTCCTCGGCTCTTCCAGTGTCTTGTATCGCTGGTGAAGGCGTTGAATGACTGAGTGGCTCACTCCCAGACGTCTTGCCACCTCTCTTCAGAAATGCCATCTTGGAGCCATCCCAGAGCCCGGCCGCGATCTAGTGTTGACAGTTTTCGTCTTGGAGGCATGGTTATTGCAGCCCCGATTAGCGTCATTTATACCCACCGCAGGCAAATTGTCATTGAAAAGTGTTCAACATAGGCAGGCCTTGCACGTGCACTGTGCCGATTTCTCAATTCAAAACTGCTGTGTAATCTGCGCCTGGCCAAACTTCATGCATTATTCACGGATTTTTGGTGTGTTTGGCTGAGCGCATATTCTCGACCCGAAAAATGCGTCGTCTGAAAGATTATTTCGGTCATACAGTGTGGTGTGTGAGCTGTCAGAATGGCTCAGAATGAAACACGCTGCACGTTGTTTTACGAGCATTCAGACCCATTACTTAGAGTACCCCAAAATCTAAGGCGGCCCTTACTTTTTGTGACTAGCTTATGTCAGCATGTCTTCCATTGGTGTATGAAGTGTAAAGCTGCAACTGATCACATTCTTAGACCTATGTTATTTTCATATTACCTGTCTCAAATGGGTTGTTGGTTTTTTTTCGTTTTATTTTCCAAAACTTTTTTATATGATTTTTCACCATTTTTATTTACTTGTTTATCTAGTGTGACTGCATGTGTGTGTGTGTGTGTGTGTGTGTGTGTGTGTGTGTGTGTGTGTGTGTGTGTGTGTGTGTGTGCGTGTGTGCGTGCGTGTTTGTGTGCGTGCGTGCGTGCGTGCGTGTGTGTGTAAGCGTGTGTGTTTGTATGTGTGTGTATATATATATATATGTGTGTGTGTGTGTGTGTGTGTGTGTGTGGTGTGTGTGTGTGTGTGTGTGTATGTGTGTGTGAAAGTACGAACAAAAAACACCAATCCCCAGCGCACGTGCGCGCACGCTCGTATTGGTGTGTGCGCGTGTGTGTTCCCGCGCATCGCGCGCAGCGCACGTATCTGTATGTGTTTTTTAGGTGTGAGTGTAAGTGCTAGACTTGATTTCGCATGTTTACGTAGCCGCACGTCGCGCAGATATAATCGCACAAACAATTGGCGTCTGATGAGAGAAATCGTACCCGGACCTGGGCAGTCGGTTGTCTGTCTGTCGTCTGGTCTCTCCTCCCTCCTCTCCTCCTCTCTCTCTCTCTCTCTCGCTCTCTCTCTCTCTCTCGTCCTCTCAGTATCATACACAAAGGCATGTGCACAGGCGCACGCACGCACAGGCGCACGCACGCACCCACGTTACGCCACGCACACACACACACACCACACAACCACACACACACACACACACACAACCACACCAACACACAACCACACACACCCACACACACACACACACACACCACACACAACACACCACAACATACACTACACACCACTACTCTTGGCGCGCTGTCTGCCCCCCCCCCTCCCCCTCTCTCTCTCCCTCTCTCTCTCTTTCTCTCTCTCTCTCTCTGCTCCTCCCCTCTCTCTCACTGTCACACCACACACACCACACACTCACACACACACACACACACACAC
>CM031628.1:45882633-45887633 GCA_018398815.1 Conus ventricosus | reverse complement strand
GAGCTTTTCACAAACAATTTTAGCTCAGAAGAAGTATGTTTAAAATCAGAGGAGGATTTCGGAAAACGTGCCCAAAATATACTATCAACTAGGTCTATTTACTCGTTTCCCGCCGATCTTCTAAAGGATACTAAAATAGATAAAAACAACATTGCCCAAAAGCCACATATTCACCTATTCCAAAATGGGAACAAAGTAAAAGCCTCCTTTGATATAGATTATAGAGATGTATCAAAAAAGGATTGTCCACATACCTTAAGAAACATCTGTTTACGCTCATTTAGAAAGTAACTACAATCACCATTTGAAAATGTTTACAGATGGCTCAGTGCTAGAAAATGATAACACGGGAGCAGCCTTCATAATCCCTAGTTTCAAAATAGAAAAGCTCTTCTATCTTGGTAGACAGTTATCGATATTTAGTGCCGAATTAATTGCTATACTTAAGTCGTTAGATTTCATCCTAAATTTTCCAATAAATATTTCCCAAATTATGATAGGTGTTGATTCGAAAGCAGCAATCCACTCGATTAAATCTGCATGTCCTTCAATTCGTCTTGATATGGTATTAGAAATTCATCATCTCATTCATCTTTTATCCTTGAAAGGCATTACTGTTACTTTTTGTTGGATCCCCTCTCATTGTGGTATTGTACCCAACGAGCGCGTAGATCAACTAGCAAGAAAAAGCAGCTCAAAAGTTAATTACGCAATACCACTTAACATTCTTTAGATTTGAAAGAATGTTTTTCAATTATAAATTCAACGTCAAGAGAAAAAGGTATAAAACATTATGATTAACTCAGACGTCCAATATTATCACAACTGTGTAAAGTTTAGTGATGGGTACAAGGGGAAAACGTACAAACAAGTCTCTTTCTCGTCTAGGGAGATTGAAAGCTTAATCCATAGATTTCGTTTGAACGCATTGAAAACAAATATTGTCATAACGTTAAATGTATGTGTGGGGAAACCTTAAGTATCAGTCATTTACTAATTCAATGCCCAAGAGTAGAGAACTCTTTACAAATTCCGGTATTGATGGTTACACTGATGGATCGACTTCCTTGCCTTTACCAAGTATTTTAAACAGTTCTTATGTTCTTGAGTCAATTTGCAAATGTTTGTTAAGTAGTTCAGTTGGCCTTTATCTTTAGATTTGTCTCTACTCAGTTACATAATTTTGTTTTGATCAAATGGAAGAGGGATAGAGGGGAGGGGTGGGGGGAGGGGGGAGGATGTGATATTCTAGCATTAACATATTAATACACTCAATCACTTACATACTTCATTCACCCACACATAAAACTGTCTGAATCACTGTAGTGGAAGGACATTAAACCGACGACAACACACACACACACACACACACACACACACGAAAGAACAAACAAAAGCGGTGACGTAGGTTTTGCACGCGATTTCTCGGGAAATGCTGAGTGAACAACTTCTCAAAAATTCTTGCACAGCGGACTCCCCACTGTGAGGTCTCACAGTGAGGTCACACACACACACACATACATACCCGCTGCAGGTATCTATATCTCTCCTGTCTTGTTGACGCCGGGATGCATTTTGAAAGCAAAACGTTGAGTACAGCCCTGGCACATAATAGAGAAAACTTCATCTCTCTCTCTCTCTCTCTCTTTCTCTCTCTCTCTCTCTCTCTCTTCTCTCCTTGCCTCTTTCGAAATATTAGCCTATATCAATACATTTGATGTGATGTGTGGTGTGGGTGTGTACGTTCGTAGTTAAATGAATATGGCGAAATAGGAAGAGGTTTGAGTCTTAATTTTCTTACGGCGAATGAAGAAACGGTGGACATAGAAGACAGCCAACCCCCCCCCCCCCCCCCCTCCCCTTACCACTCCCTTCCCTGGCCTCTCCACTTTCCCCTGACCTTAAACCTTCTCTCTGTATACAGACATTCCCTGACCTTAAACCTTCTCTCTGTATACAGACATTCCCTGACCTTAAACCTTCTCTCTGTATACAGACATTCCTGACCTTAAACCTTCTCTCTGTATACAGACATTCCTGACCTTAAACCTTCTCTCTGTATACAGACATTCCCTGACCTTAAACCTTCTCTCTGTATACAGACATTCCCTGACCTTAAACCTTCTCTCTGTATACAGACATTCCCTGACCTTAAACCTTCTCTCTGTATACAGACATTCCCTGACCTTAAAACCCTTTTCTCTGTATACAGACATTCCCTGACCTTAAACCTTCTCTCTGTATATAGACATTCTAAGCGGAGAGGTCACTACGTTGAACCGAAAGATGAGCAGTTTATCAGGAAGACGGGGTTTTTGTTCGAACGCGCACAATGACAGTGATTCTGAGGAAACAAGTGATATGAAACTATCATCTGTGCACCTGTCGTCACCGCCCTGTCAGCATTAAAGAGGCTCCTACCCAGAGTTGAGTTTGCTGCGGACTCAGATGGAAAGACTGGACCCACACAGTCGAGATTCATCCACTTAATGGATGCGTTTCTGAGAGTGTTGTTCAAATTTCCTGACCAACACTGCAGGTGCCTGGTTGACGCCGGGATATATTATGGAAGGAAGCGTAGAGTACAGCCCTGTCATGTAGTCTCAGACCGAAATGGAAATCCGTAGCATCATCTTAATCATCCTCATTTCATTGATCAGCATAAAAAGTCTCAGATTCTGTGGCCCTTCATGCCCTGCTCTCATGGTGACCTCAGTTTCGATGTCCTCTCCACGTCTGTGGCCTTGGTTTGGTTCCGTCGGGGTCACCGGTATCGGCGAGTCCATGGGGGCTGTCGTTGGACAGACGTGGTGGCGCCCTCTGGAGGGAGAGCTCACTCACGCCGGCTCCGCGACTAAGCAATTATTGTCGTCAGTAGGGGGCTTAGTAGGTGGTGTCCTGCGTATGTTAGATCAGAACAGGCGCCACTGAACACCACTGAAGTGACTTGGCAGCAGTGCAGTGTCTCTCCGATGGGTTGCCTCCTGACGACTTGACACTGACTGTTCCTTGTGGATTGTGGTGCCGGGGCTGCGGCAGGGCTGACCGGGCTGTGGCTGTGGACGGGGTGTCGGAATGAGCGGTGTGGGTGCACTGCCTCTGAGGTGGCGCAGAGGTTGGGACAGAAAAAAACCCTGTTCTGTGAGAGCTGTGTCGACAACCTGAGCTGATGTTACTTTGACCCAACGTGCTTCTCTGTCCGTGAGGCAGATGGAAATGGAAATGGAAAAATGTGTTATGTCATATAGAACACGGTCCCTTCTGAAAGGGGGGGGGGGGGGGTTCATCAAATAAATTGACACTTTGACAGTGAACGTCAGAGACATCTCAAGATGTCAAGAAAAGAGTTCTACATCTTTAAACGAAAGAACTTTATAGGTACATGCGTCAAGGTCAGCGTTCAGTTTCTTGAACTTCATTAGCACGCCTTGTAACGGCTTTGTAAAGATATCAGCATAGACTCGTCAGTATGTTGCCCTCACTGTTTTGAGATCAATAAGGCCACGTGGAATAAACATGGGTTTGTGTACAACTTAGCGTGGAATGTACTTTTGCCAAAGAGCACATTGTCTAGGACAGCAAAACAGAATATGTACTTCAAACTCAGTGAGTCTCCATCTTCAGGCTTAGTACAGGACATTGCCAGCTCCTCTCCCATCTCTGAAGCATGGGGAGCAGCAACAGGAATGGATAATCCACGTGACCTGTTGACCCCAGCTTGCATGTTGTTGTCTTGTCCCACCTTCCATGTCCTAAGGTGGTGGCATTCCGCTTTGCGTTGCCCTTCTCTCTATTGCCTTCATGATAAGGATTCCCATAAAGCGTCTCTCTCTCTCTCTCTCTCTCTCTCTCTCTCTCTCTCTCTCTCTCTCTCTCCTTCATGATAAGTTTTCCATAAAGTGTCCCCTCTCTCTCTCTCTCTCTCTCTCTCTCTTCTCTCTCTCTCTCTCTCTCCCTTCATAATAAAGTTTTCCATAAAGTGTCCTCTCTCTCTCTCTCTCTCTCTCTCTCTCTCTTTCTCTTTCCCAAGTTTCTTTATAACGTATGTATTTCACATTCTCTGCGATAATGGCTTAACAATGTGACCAGCTGAACACCAAAAACAAAAACTGCTGACCTCTAGAAGAACGATAATTTTGCATCATTGTTTCGTTCGCCTTCACGATTTTAACTTTCACGTTGTAAATGATGGGACGGTTTCAGTGATCATCATGTTTGTGTGATTTTGGAGTTCCAGGATTATGTTTTTCAATGCTGTTATTGATTGGCCATTTCATTCGTCAGAAGTCCAGATAGGTGTGTGTGTGACGTTTTTACTAAGACCCCATTCATAAATGATGGTTGAATGCTCAGGCAAGAACGATAGACCGTAGTAGGAAAGTCAAGCTTTCGTCCACACCTTCACTTTCTTTTACAGATGTAATCAAGAGGTTTGATTTAGACACAACAACTGAATTTAATAAATTATGAATAAAGATGATGATGATCTGCAGTGAATATGTCGTGTGGTTGCTTTGGATGTTGATGTCCGTTTGTTCCCTATGAATTGAGTTACAAACAAAAAAAATTAGTCATGCACATACACCAATAACGAGAAAGTCTCTGTCCTTCTTCACTTCGCTTCTTGCAGTAGCACGAATATAGACTGTCCGCTCGTGCTACAAAAATATCTTCCGGAGGATACACACAGATTACAGTCATACACAAGATAATATATGAAAAAAAATGTCTGAGTGTGTTATGGCGTGCTTGGATATGGAGGGATGTGTTTATGTGATTGCCATCAGCTTCACGGAATCGTGTAGCGTTCCGGAGTTCCGCTGACGTTCACAGTTCTCTTCCAGATCTGTAAGGTCGACACACCAGCACGTTCTCCAACGAAGGATGTAGCGGAATAAAGGGCGTGTGCCGAAGGTGGAAGATGAAGAGGAGTGGTCGTAAAACGGAGTAGGAATAAAGGGTTAAAATGAGAGGAGCCTGCAAATACATTGTTTAGCTTC
>CM031628.1:45879035-45881633 GCA_018398815.1 Conus ventricosus | reverse complement strand
AGGGAAACAACCGAGGTGAGTGAATCAGAATGGAGAAAGGGCATCAAATCATCAATTACACCACTATAGCAGGAGGATGGGAGGGGTCAAGCACACAAGTCTTAATGGTAGTATTCTTAATCACATCTCTAACTAATGACTGAGTAACAGGTTCAAAAGAAAAGAGTGGAATGCCAGAGAAAATGTCAAAGTGGATATCAGGAACAGTTGCTGTCTGAGAGTCTATATTCTCCCGGATCGACTCGATAGCGGACAGGTGCAGCCAATGCAATCTAGCGGACAGGTGCGGCCAATGCAATTTAGCCGACAAGTGTGGCCATGCAATCTAGCGGACAGGTGCAGCCAATGCAATCTAGCGGACAGGTGTGCGGCCAATGCAATATAGCGGACAGGTGCGGCCAATGCAATCGAGCGGACAGGTGCGGCGAATGCAATCTAGCGGACAGGTGCGGTCAATGCAATCTAGCGGACAGGTGCGGCCAGTGCAATATAGCAGACAGGTGCGGCCAATGCAATATAGCGGACAGGTGCGGCCAATGCAATCTAGCGGACAGGTGCGGCCAATGCAATATAGCGGACAGATGCGGCCAATGCAATCTTGCGGACAGGTGCGGTAAATGCAATCTAGCGGACAGGTGGGGCCAATGCAATCTAGCGGGCAGGTGCAGCCAATGCAATCTAGCGGGCAGGTGCAGCCAATGCAATCTAGCGGACAGGTGCGTCCAGTGCAATCTAGCGGACAGGTGCGGTCAATGCAATCTAGCGGACAGGTGGGGCCAATGCAATCCAGCGGGCAGGTGCAGCCAATGCAAATCTAGCGGGCAGGTGCGGCCAATGCAATCTAGCGGACAGGTGCGTCCAGTGCAATCTAGCGGACAGGTGCGGCCAATGCAATCTATGAGGACAGGTGCGGCCAATGCTTGAAACCGCGTTGCTCAGCCTGCCAAGCCCCGAAACTTGCTACGACTGGGGGCTTCATAAGCAATGATGGGCTATCCAATGGCAGGCACGTGACTGGCCTATTCACTGCTGTTCAATGACGGGCTATCCAATGCGCAGGCACGTGACCGGCCTATTCACTGTTCAATGACGGGCTATCCAATGCGGAGCACGTGACCGTCCTATTCACTGCTGTTCATTCTTTTACGCCCCCAAAGTGGTCAAAGGGTTAAAATTTTTTTTCCTTGAATCTGGACTTGTTAAACATGTAACACCAGCTGCACAACATCTGCTGGACACTGAAGGCACAGCGTGCAGGGGTTACATGTCAATCCATAACACCACATTACTTTGTCAATACATTACATGCACATTTTGTTTACATTCAGGAAACCGTTAGAAAGGTGTGAGAGATTCCGCAGATGCATTACAATAAATTGATATCCAAAATGCTCGCCGAGCTGAGAACTGATTTACCAACATAGGTCTGTGCCACTATCATAGTATGTGTGTGTGTGTGTGTGTGTGTGTGTGTGCGTGTGTGCGTGTGTGCGTGCGTGCGTGCGTTCGTGCGTGCGTGCATGCTTGCATGCGTGCGTGCGTGCGTGCGGACGAAATGTGTGTGTGTGCGCATATGTGTGTGAGTGCATACGTGCGTACGTGTGTGTGTGTGTGTGTGTTGAGTGCGTGAGTACGAGTGCATGCTGGTATGCGAGCGCTCGCGCGCCGTGTGTGTGTGTGTGGTGTGTGTGTGTGTGTGTGTGTGTGTGTGTGGTGTGTTTTGTGGTGTGTGTGTGTGTACATGTGCGCGCGCGCTCGCGTGCGTGTTTGTGTGTGTGTGCGTGTGCACTAGCATATACAGCAGCCCAGCAGCTACACTGGAAGCATGAGGGCAGCACAGTATCTCCACAGATGATAGGCTGTGTGGAACGACCGATCTGAAAATGGTCATTTGTTTGGGAGGGGTTGGAGGGGAGGGGGGGGGAGAGACGGAACACGTACACCTTACACATTCACCTCAATTTGTTTAACAGCCACTCAGGACACAGGGAAATACATAAATAAAGAAAGAAATGAAATGAATAAGAAACTCAACAAAATTAAATCAACGATGACGTTTTGCGAGAACCGGAGACCAGACTCCCTCCTACTGCGCTGAGATGGGCACCAGCGGGGAAGACGAAGCGAGGCAGACCACTCGGCACCTGGAGGAGGACAGTGGAGGAGGAGATGAGAGAGGCAGGCAAGACCTGGAACGAACTGAGCTGGCTTGCCCAGGACAGAGAGGGCTGGAGGGAGCTTGATGGCGCCTTACGTCCCGGGACCCGGGATGAAGAGGATTAAGTAAGTAATAAGTAAGTAAGTAAGTATGTTTTGCAGACACGTGTTCAAGGTTAGGTATTGGCAGAGGCTCCCACACTGCAGACGGACCATTACACGCATGACACTGGCCAGCAGTGCTGAGACTAAGTCACGACTCTTGGCACAGTCATCAAGGAATACACGACCAGACTGACACATACACAGACTGACACATACACAGACTGACACATACACAGACTGAGACATACACAGACTGGCACTACACAGACTTACACATCACAGACTGACACATACACAGACTGGCAAAAGGAATGAATTCAGGTCTGACGCACACAC
>CM031628.1:45869035-45874035 GCA_018398815.1 Conus ventricosus | reverse complement strand
AAATTATTGTATTTCCTTTGTATGTGGCTTCATGACGACCTAACGTGCTTGAATTTGATTGTATTTTGTTGTATTGTGTCATGCCCCCACCCCCCTCATTATCCGCATGTGAATAAACTAAAACTTCATCAAAAAGAAAAAAGAAAGAAAGAAATAGGATAAACAGAAAAAAAGCTGTTTAATAAGAATGATGTTGATAGTGACTTCATGGTTCATCCACCATAATAATCCCGTCAAACAATTTCTTCGACTTTCTCAGCTGTCTTAAGACACGGATATCATAAAAAAGTATTTACGACAAGGAATGGCGTCAAAAACTGTGGACAAGTTTGCAAGGAACTCATATTCGTGACAAAACAGCCTACCATCTTCTCTGCCCTCAACTGTCACTATCAATGACTGTACTGTCTCTGTCTCCACCTTGTCCGCAGTCTAGGGTCATTCTTGACCAATCTTCCTTTGAGAAACAGTTTCAAATATTTGCAAGATTGCTTATTTAGAACTAAGAAGAATCAGCTCCGTACGTCACCTATTCTCTCTACAGATGCTACAAAACTCTCATTTGTGCCTTTGTCTTATCTAGAATAGATTACTGCAACTCACTTTTGGCCGGTGTCGTATATAATACTGTCGCTCATAAAATCGTGTCGCAGCGACAGTATTTCCGGGAAATACTGCATTTTATGGACAGCTACAATATTCTATAGGACATTTTTCGTGAAAAGTTGTCGCGCGACAATTTTTTCCAGCAAATATTGCGCTGCAACAGTATTTCACGTGAAATGCTGTCGCTGCGATACAATTCCACGGCGACAGTATTATATACGACACCGGCCTTCCAAAATACCTGATAGAAAGATTACAGCGAATCCAAAATCATGCAGCCCGAGTCGTCTGTAGAGCAGGAAAATATGATCACATTTCGCCTCTACTTCACTCTCTTCACTGGCTATCTGTCTCAAACCGTATCTCGTACAAAATCTCAACTCTCCACTTTCTCTGCTCTCTTGAAAATGGACCTTCTTATCTCTCAGATCTCCTTGAAATCTACACCCCCGCTCGACAACTACGCTCCTGTGCTGACGACCGCCTTCTACGGAATGAAACTCGCTTCAGGACTACTACTGGTGACAAGATCCTTCCTCATTTTTCAAGCTCCAGCGACGTGGAACAACTAACCAACTCTCTCAGACATTCAGATTCTATCTCGTTTTTCTTTCAAGTCTAAATTTTTAAACCCACTTTGTTCTCATAATTATCGTGCTGTGGGAGGACAGGAGGGGGGCGGAGGGAGGTACAACCATCATAGCGTCTGGGCTTTTTTCAAATGTAGTGAATGTGTATGAAACGTGGCAGGAGAGGGGTGTACACTGATTTTCTTCTTTTTTTTTTTGAAAGGCAGAAAAAAAAGAAAAAAAGAAAAAAAGAAAAAAAAAGGAAGAGAGAAACAGACACCCCAAACTAAACATGATCTCACTGATAAATTTGCCACCACTCTAGCGGTGGGCAGTGCAGTACGTCACAACGGTTGAACGAGCGCCATTTTGTCCTAGTCGTTTACTTCGTCGTGTGATATATGCACAGTAAGAAAACAGCCGGGAAAGACCCAAATGCTCGACATGGTGTGGGCCTCTGACAATGGGTGCTGTAGCAGGAAACGGTGTCGTCTGACGAAATCCTCAGACACGGTGTCGTCTGACGAAATCTAGGACACGCGTGTCGTCTGACGAAATCTAGGACACGGTGTCGTCTGACGAATCCTCATGACACGGTGTCGTTTTGACGAAATCTCAGGATACGGTTGTCTCTGACGAATCCTGGAACGGTGTCGTCTGACGAATCCTCAGGACACGGTGGTCGTCTGACGAAATCCTCAGGCACGGTGTCGTCTGACGAATCCTCAGGACACGTGTCGTTGAACGAAATCTCACCCGCTGTCATCAACAAGGATCTGGGCCGTAGCTGTCCTTTGTTAAGGAAAGTAGGTTCCAGTTCGCCTCCTCATTGTTCCGGCGACTTTTTTTCTCTCAGTTGCGTTCATGCCCTGTTGGCATTGGGGTGTGGGTGGGGTGGTGTGGTGGCGGGGCTGGGGGGGGAGGTGGGGGGAAGTGGAGGGGGTTGCGATCCCTATTTGTCATGCTCATCGTTTTTGTCTTCTTATTCTTTTTGCTATTCTTTTCTCTTTCGTAAGTAACATTACAGTCGACACGCGGTGACAGTCCTGTATGGCCCTTAGCTTTGACAGTCCTGGTATGGTCCTTTGTAGTGACAGCCCTGGTATGGCCCTTTGCTTTGAACAGTCCTGGTATGGTCCTTTGTAGTGACAGTCCTGATATGGTCCTTTGTAGTGACAGTCCTGGTATGGTCCTTTGTAGTGACAGACCATGGTATGGTCCTTTGTATTGACAGACCTGGTATGGTCGTTTGTATTGACAGACATGGTATGTCCTTTGTATGACAGCCCTGGTATGGTCCTTTGTATTGACAGCCCTGGTATGGTCCTTTGTAGTGACAGACCTGATATGGTCCTTTGTATTGACAGCCTGGTATGGTCCTTTGTATTGACAGCCCTGGCATGGTCCTTTGTAGTGACAGACCTGGTATGGTCCTTTGTAGTGACAGCCATGGTATGGTCCTTTGTAGTGACAGCCCTGGTATGGTCCTTTGTAGTGACAGCCTGGTATGGTCCTTTGTAGTGATAGCCCTGATTTGTAGTGACAGCCCTGATATGGTCCTTTGTAGTGACAGCCCTGGTATGGTCCTTTGTAGTGACAGCCTTGTATGTCCCTTGTAGTGACAGTCCTGGTATGGTCCTTTGTAGTGAACCCTGTATGTCTTTGTAGTGACAGCCCTGGTATGGTCCTTCGTAGACAGCCCTGATATGTCTTAGCATGCAGCCTGATATGGTCCTTTGTAGTGATAGCCCTGATTGGTCTTTGTAGTGATAGACCTGATATGGTCCTTTGTAGTGATAGCCCTGATTTGTAGTGACAGCCTGATATGGTCCTTTGTAGTGTAGCCCTGATTTGTAGTGACAGCCCTGATATGGTCTTTGTAGTGATAGCCCTGTTTGTAGTGATAGCCCTGATATGGTCCTCTGTAGTGATAGCCCTGATTTGTAGTGATAACCTGATATGGTCCTTTGTAGTGATAGCCTGTATTTGTAGTGACAGCTCTGATATGGTCCATTGTAGTGATAGCCCTGATTTGTAGTGACAGCCTGTATGGTCGTTTGTAGTGACAACCGGTATGGTCGTTTGTAGTGACAGACCCTGTATGGTCCTTTGTAGTGACAGCCCTGTATGGTCCTTTGTAGTGAAGCCCTGGTATGGTCCTTTGTAGTGACAGACCTGGTATGGTCCTTTGTAGTGACAGCCCTGAAATGGCCCCTTTGTAGAGACAGCCCTGAAATGGTCCTTTGTAGTAGACAGCCTGTATGTCCTTTGTATGACAGCCTGTATGGTCCTTTGTAGTGAGAGCCTGGGATGACC
Organism: Conus ventricosus; assembly: GCA_018398815.1. Classification (NCBI taxonomy): domain Eukaryota; kingdom Metazoa; phylum Mollusca; class Gastropoda; order Neogastropoda; family Conidae; genus Conus; species Conus ventricosus. The sequence goes on along the minus strand of CM031628.1, from coordinate 45,870,544 downwards.
TCTGTATTAGAGCCCTGTTGGTCCTAGGCTTAAGCACATTATCTATCTAACCTATCAATCATTCCCTGCCATACACACTACCTCCTGTAGCATGTCACTGTAAATTTTAATGGTCGTCGATTGATTGTGTCCTCCCCTTCCCCCCCCCCCCCCACCCCCCCCACCAACCGCTCTGACTTGCTTGAGAGGGTTCTGTCGACAGATGCATGTGTCATTTCATGCACAAACCAGACTGTTCCTTTTCTTTAATTTTGTTCAATGATTCTTTCCTCTCTTCTTTCATATTATAACTTTTTTTTGTAATGGTGTAATATTGTGTCATAGAGACCATTGATGAACGATTGCCACACCTATCTGGACTTCTCGAATGAAATGGCCAATCAATACCAGCATTGAAAAACAAAATCCTGGAACTCCAAAATCACACAAACATGAAGATCACTGAAACCGTCTACCATTTACAACTTGAAAGTTAAAATCGTGAAAGCGAACGAAATAATGATGCGAAATTATCGTTCTTCTAGAGGTCAGCAGCTTTTGTTTTGATGCTGCTATCTTTACAAAGCCGTTAAAAGGCGTGCTAATGCAGTTAAAGAAACTGAACGCTGATCGTGACGCATGTACCTATAAAGTTATTTCGTTTAAAGATGGTAGAACTCTTTTCTCAATATCTTGAGATGTCTCTGACGTTCACTGTCAAAGTGTCATCTTTTATGATGAATCCCCCCCCCCCCCCCCCACCTTTCAGAAGGGACCGTGTTCTATATGACATAACACATTTTTCCATTTCCATTTCCATCTGCCTCACGGACAGAGAAGCACGTTGGGTCAAAGTAATATCAGCTCAGGTTGTCGACACAGCTCTCACAGAACAGGTTTTTTTTTTCTGTCCCAGCCTCTGCGCCACCTAGGAGGCAGTGCACTCACACCGCTCATTGCGACACCCCGTCCACAGCCACAGCCCGGTCGGCCCGCCGGAGCCCGGCACCAGCAATCCACAGGGAGCAGTCAGTGTCAAGTCGTCAGGAGGCAACCATCGGAGGAGACACTGCACTGCTGCCAAGTCACTTTAGTGGTGTTCAGTGGCGCCTGTTCTGATCTAAGATACGCAGGACACACTAATTAAGCCCCCTACTGACGACAATAATTGTTTAGTCGCGGAACCGGGTGAGTGAGCTCTCCCTCCGGAGGGCGCCACCACGTCCGTCCAACGACAGCCCCCATAGACTCGCCGATACCGGTGACCCCGACGGAACCAAACCAAGGCCACAGACGTGGGAGAGGACATCGAAACTGAGGTCGCCATGAGAGCAGGGCATGAAGGGCCGCAGAATTTGAGACTTTTTTATGCTGATCAATGAAATGAGGATGATTAAGATGATGCTACGGATTTCCATTTCGGTCTGAGACTACATGACAGGGCTGTACTCTACGCTTCCATTCATAATATTATCCCGGCGTCAACCAGGCACCTGCAGTGTTGGTCAGGAAATTTGAGCAACACTCTCA
>CM031628.1:45826535-45864035 GCA_018398815.1 Conus ventricosus | reverse complement strand
TAGCTGGAGAGGGGAGACACGGGTAGCTGGAGAGGGGAGACATGGGTAGCTGGAGAGGGGAGACATGGGTAGCTGGAGAGGGGAGACATGGGTGGCTGGAGAGGGTAGACAAGGGTAGCTGGAGAGTGGAGATGGGAGACACGGGTAGCTGGAGAGGGGAGACACGGGTAGCTGGAGAGTGGAGATGGGAGACACGGGTAGCTGGAGAGGGGAGACACGGGTGGCTGGAGAGGGGAGACACGGGTAGCTGGAGAGTGGAGACATGGGTAGCTGGAGAGTGGAGACACGGGTAGCTGGAGAGGGGAGGCACAGGTAGCTGGAGAGGGGAGACACGGGTAGCTGGAGAAGGGAGACACGGGTAGCTGGAGAGTGGAGACACAGGTAGCTGAAGAGGGGAGACACGGGGATCTGGAGAAGGGAGGCACAGGTAGCTGGAGAGGGGAGACACGGGGAGCTGGAGAAGGGAGAGACGGGTAGCTGGAAAAGGGGGGCACAGGTAGCTGGAGAGGGAAGACACGGGTAGCTGGAGAGTGGAAAGACGGGTAGCTGGAGAGGGGAGAACCGGCAGCTGGAGAAGGGAGACACGGGTAGCTGGAGAGGGGAGACACGGGTAGCTGGAGAGTGGAGAGACGGGTAGCTGGAGAGTGGAGATAGGGTACCTGGAGAGGGGAGACACGGGTAGCTGGAGAGTGGAGAGACGGGTAGCTGCAGAGGGGAGATAGGGTAGCTGGAGAGGGGAGAACCGGTAGCTGGAGAGGGGAGATAGGGTAGCTGGAGAGTGGAGAGACGGGTAGCTGGAGAGGGGAGATAGGGTAGCTGGAGAGTGGAGAGACGTGTAGCTGGAGAGTGGAGAGACGGGTAGCTGGAGAGGGGAGGCACAGGTAGCTGGAGAGGGGAGATACGGTTAGCTGGAGAGGGAGAGAACCGGTAGCTGGAGAGGGGAGACACAGGTAGCTGGAGAGGGGAGACACGGGTAGCTGGAAAGGGGAGACACGGGTAGCTGGAGAGGGGAGACACAGGTAGCTGGAGAGTGGAGACACGGGTAGCTGGAGAGGGGAGACACGGGTAGCTGTAGAGTGGAGAGATGGGTAGCTGTAGAGTGGAGAGACTGGTAGCCTGAGAGAGGAGCACTGGTAGCTGGAGAGGGGAGACATGGGTAGCTGGAGAGGGGAGACACGGGTAGCTGTAGAGTGGAGAGATGGGTAGCTGGAGAGTGGAGAGACGGGTAGCCTGAGAGAGGAGCACTGGTAGCTGGAGAGGGGAGACATGGGTAGCTGGAGAGGGGAGACACGGGTAGCTGGAGAGGGGAGACACGGGTAGCTGGAGAGGGGAGATAGGGTAGCTGGAGAGTGGAGAGACGGGTAGCCTGAGAGAGGAGCACTGGTAGCTGGAGAGGGGAGACATGGGTAGCTGGAGAGGGGAGACACGGGTAGCTGGAGAGGGGAGACACGGGTAGCTGGAGAGGGGAGATAGGGTAGCTGGAGAGTGGAGAGACGGGTAGCTGGAGAGTGGAGAACCGGTAGCTGGAGAGTGGAGAGACGGGTAGCTGGAGAGGTGAGACACAGGTAGCTGGAGAGTGGAGATTCGGGTAGCTGGAGAGGGGAGACATGGGTAGCTGGAGAGTGGTGACACGGGTAGCTGGAGAGTGGAGATTCGGGTAGCTGGAGAGTGGAGACACGGGTAGCTGGAGAGTGGAGACACGGGTAGCTGGAGGGGGGAGATACGGGTAGCTGGAGAGGGGAGATACGGGTAGCTGAAGAGGGGAGATACGGATAGCTGGAGAGTGGAGACACGGGTAGCTGGAGAGTGGAGACACGGGTAGCTGGAGAGGGGAGAAAAAGGGAAGAGTGGGATGGGGACACAGTAGATGGATGGCAGGCACTGAAGGAATGACTGGTCATGAAATGTATTTTGAAGAAATAAGAATTTGTAATTAATGTCATATGCTGAGGCCAGTGCTGAGTGCAACGCGTTTCGACCTGTGCTGATCGACGAGTGTAGCAGGACCAGGCTCTGCTGTGAGAACAACATTGATCCAAGTGTAGCAGGACCAGGCTGTGCTATGAGAATGACATTGATCCAAGTGTAGTAGGACCAGGCTCTGCTATGAGAACGACATTGATCCAAGTGTAATAGGACCAGGCTGTGCTTGAGAATGACATGATCAAGGTAGTAGGACAGTTGCTATGAAGACATGATCAAGTGTAATAGGACCAGGCTGTGCTATGAGAACGACATTGATCCAAGTGTAATAGGACCAGGCTGTGCTATGAGAATGACATTGATCCAAGTGTAATAGGACCAGGCTGTGCTATGAGAACGACATTGATCCAAGTGTAATAGGACCAGGCTGTGCTATGAGAACGACATTGATCCAAGTGTAATAGGACCAGGCTGTGCTATGAGAACGACATTGATCCAAGTGTAATAGGACCAGGCTGTGCTATGAGAACGACATTGATCCAAGTGTAATAGGACCAGGCTGTGCTATGAGAACGACATTGATCCAAGTGTAATAGGACCAGGCTGTGCTATGAGAACGACATTGATCCAAGTGTAATAGGACCAGGCTCTGCTATGAGAATGACATTGATCCAAGTGTAATAGGACCAGCCTCTGCAATGAGAATGACATTGATCCAAGTGTAATAGGACCAGGCTCTGCTGTGAGAACGACATTGATCCAAGTGTAGCAGGACCAGGCTCTGCTGTGAGAACGACATTGATCCAAGTGTAATAGGACCAGGCTCTGCTATGAGAATGACATTGATCCAAGTGTAGCAGGACCAGGCTCTGCTATGAGAAGGACATTGATCCAAGTGTAATAGGACCAGGCTCTGCTATGAGAAGGACATTGATCCAAGTGTAATAGGACCAGGCTCTGCAATGAGAAGGACATTGATCCAAGTGTAGCAGGACCAGCCTCTGCTATGAGAATGACATTGATCCAAGTGTAGCAGGACCAGGCTCTGCTATGAGAATGGCATTGATCCAAGTGCAGATGTGGCCAACGTAAAACTTGCTACATTCTGTTTCCTCTTTCAATCACCTTTTTGGTGGGGGTGGAGTGGGAACGGTGGAGGAGGGGGAGCATCACTCATATAACTTGACAAGTTTTATCTGCAGTTGATGCTGAGCGTCTTGCAGAAGAAATTGTTGTTATAGTGGAACTGTACCTCCATGCCCCATCGTATTTTCTTACCCAGCATGATTATGCCCTTCATCCTATTGCAGCAGGTGTTCGTAACTCACGAGTCAAATGGGCAAACAGCCTCTCCTGTTTGCTCCTCTCCCACTCAAATTGCCATTCATCACTCATGTGTCAAACAGCCTCTCTTTTTTGTGTCCTTTTCTCAAATTGCTTTTGGTAATCTGGGTGCAGTTTTCAGAAACAACAGTACATGTAGATTTTTACTCAGTTCTTTGGGCCATACTTTCGGCCTTGACCGCTGTAAAGGTCACAAGAATGAATGACCGTCATGTTGTATTTGTCTCTTTTTTCAAAAACAGATTTTCTTTACACGACGCCATGACTGTGTTCTACGTCCTAGTGCAAATGTAACCGCGATTTTTTTTTAACATTTCAGTTACATGAAAACATGCTATTCATGAATTCTCAAAGTTCTCGCTAACATTGTACGACACAAGATGTGACTGGAGGTGAGAGTTGAAGCAAGGAAATGACAAGTGGAGTGACCTGACCGCCTAATGAATGATATCTACACACAGAGTTAAAGCCGGGAAATAACAAGTGGAGTTACCTGACCGCCTAAATGAAGGACATCTACACACACAGGACAGCATGGAAGCGCACCTGTGAACAATTTGGCCTTCAACGCACTTGCAGAAAAGATGCTTCATGTCAGCAAAGCCTTCCCTCGTTCTTTGCTGGTTTTATTTCTTTGATTTGTCACGTTTGCTTTGCCTGTTAACACACAGCCACAATCTTGGGTCCAACCTATGTCACACTGATCCCCACACAGGAATGCAGCAGCATTGTTGAATATTATACTCAGAGGCATAAAAAACGCGAAAACAAACTGTATAGAAATTTTGATGTAATTTGGCTACCGATTCCTTTGAACTGGTAATAGAAAGTGAGAAAAAGCAATCGAACACCGCAAAAGTGTCCTTTCAAAGTTCATTCTGGTAGAAAATAAGGTCACATGAACTTGACCTTGACCCTGTGTTAACAGCAGAATGTCAGTATCTGGTGTGACCACCTCGAGCATTGATCACAGCTGTGCACCTGCGGTACATCGAGCGCACCAGAGTGTTGGTCTGCCTCTGGGAGACTTGCCACCACACCTGGCCCACAGCGACAGCAAGCTGAGCTGCTGTCTGGGGTTTGGGGTTGAGCTGGTTCAACTGCCTCTGAAGGGCATCCCAGAAATGCTCTATTGGGTTAAGGTCGGGAGAACGGGCTGGGTGAGGCAGCAGATTGATGTTGTTCTGCCTCAGGAAGTTCTGCGTAGCACGGGCAGTGTGCGGCCTTGCGTTGTCCTGCTGAAACAGGTTCTGTGGATGCCGCTGGAAATGCGGCAGGATGTGGGGCCTCAGAACTTGGTCGATGTAATGAACAGCAGTGACCCCGTTACCACGTCCTGGACCCACATTCTGGAAGATGACTGGCCCAATACGGCGATTTTATGCCGATAGCCCCCCAGATCATGATGCTTTCACCACCCCATGGGTCCCTTTCGGTGATGTTGGCATCCGTGAAGCGTTCCCCCGCTCTTCTCCAGATCCGGATGCGGCCATCGCCTGGGTCGACGCAGAACCGGCTTTCATCACTGAAGAGGACTCGGCCCCAGTCCCGATGGCGCCAATGCACGTGGATCTGTGCCCACTGCAGACGGTTCTGGCGATGCTGGAGTGTCAGGATAGGTCGCCGGGCTGGACGCCTGCATTGGAGACCAACTGTGTTCAGTCGGCGACGCACGGTCCTGTTGCTGATTGGCCTGCCATGGTTGCCGACGGTGTTCTGGCTGTGTTGGCAGCGGTTTGGTAAGGCTCCCGTCGATGCTGACGAAGAAGATGGCGGTCTTGGGCTGCTGTGGTGACCCTCGGTCTGCCGCTCCTCGGTCTGTCATCAGTGGTGTTTCTTGCTTGAAAGCGGTTTAGATGGCGATAGACGGTGGAAATGTGGACTCCGAATGCGATAGCGACCTGCCTCATTGGAACCCGGCCTGCAGTTGCCCCATTGCTATGCAACGATCTTGACGAGAAAGTCTCGGCATTATGTTGGCGCCTCTGGAAGGGATGATTTGAACTTTTTGGGGTTTGGAAATTTATAGCCCCACAATGGGGGCCACATTGAGTTGCAATTCACATTGATGCACGTGGCGTAGGTAGTCCACATGGCAAATGCACTCCTCGTGCCAAAAACGCTGACCCGGCAACATTCACCCACTGTTACGAGGTTACAACCGGCCAAGACACCACGTACTGCTAATGTTGCACGTGCCAACGACATTGCTTACGTCCTGTTCACAATGTGAACAATCGTGCACTGTCTCTATTTTTTCGCGTTTTTTATGCCTCTGAGTATATATTGTCTGGTTAAATGCAGGGTGAAATACTCAATTAAATAAACCGGAGCTAAAAAAAAGCAACAACCCATAAACATGTGGTCCTTAAAAACTTGACGAAGCTGAAAAGATGCTGCAGATAATGTTAATGTCATGAGTCCTGCAGAAACTAACCGGATGATAAGATAATGTTAATGTCACGAGTCCTGCAGAAAACTAACCGGACGATGATGTTAATGTCACGAGTCCTGCAGAAAACTAACCGGATGATAATGTTAATGTCACGAGTCCTGCAGAAAACTAACCGGACGATGATGTTAATGTCACAAGTCCTGCAGAAAACTAACCGGATGATAATGTTAATGTCACGAGTCCTGTAGTAAACTAACCGGACGATGATGTTAATGTCACGAGTCCTGCAGAAAACTAACCGGATGATAATGTTAATGTCACGAGTCCTGCAGAAAACTAACTGGACGATGATGTTAATGTCACAAGTCCTGCAGAAAACTAACCGGATGATAATGTTAATGTCACGAGTCCTGCAGAAAACTAACCGGACGATGATGTTAATGTCACGAGTCCTGCAGAAAACTAACCGGACGATAATGTTAATGTCACGAGTTCTGCAGAAAACTAACCGGATGATAATGTTAATGTCACGACTCCTGCATAAAACTAACCGGACGATGATGTTAATGTCACGAGTCCTGCAGAAAACTAACCGGATGATAATGTTAATGTCACGAGTCCTGCAGAAAACTAACCGACGATGATGTTAATGTCACGAGTCCTGCAGAAAACTAACCGGATGATAATGTTAATGTCACGAGTCCTGCAGAAAACTAACCGGATGATAATGTTAATGTCACGAATCCTGCATAAAACTAACCGGACGATGATGTTAATGTCACGAGTCCTGCAGAAAACTAACCGGATGATAATGTTAATGTCACGAGTCCTGCAGAAAACTAACCGGACGATGATGTTAATGTCACGAGTCCTGCAGAAAACTAACCGGATGAATAATGTTAATGTCACGAGTCCTGCAGAAAACTAACCGGACGATGATGTTATGTCACGAGTCCTGCAGAAAACTAACTGGATGATAATGTTAATGTCACGAGTCCTGCAGAAAACTAACTGGATGATAATGTTAATGTCACGAGTCCTGCAGAAAATAACTGGACGATGATGTTAATGTCACGAGTCCTGCAGTAAACTAACCGGATGATAATGTTAATGTCACGAGTCCTGCAGAAAACTAACTGGATGATAATGTTAATGTCACGAGTCCTGCAGAAAACTAACCGGATGATGATGTTAATGTCACGAGTCCTGTAGTAAACTAACCGGATGATAATGTTAATGTCACGAGTCCTGTAGTAAACTAACCGGATGATGATGTTAATGTCACGAGTCCTGCAGAAAACTAACTGGATGATAATGTTAATGTCACGAGTCCTGCAGAAAACTAACCGGACGATGATGTTAATGTCACGAGTCCTGCATAAAACTAACCGGACGATGATGTTAATGTCACGAGTCCTGCAGAAAACTAACCGGATGATAATGTTAATGTCACGAGTCCTGCAGAAAACTAACCGGACGATGATGTTAATGTCACGAGTCCTGCAGAAAACTAACCGGATGATAATGTTAATGTCACGAGTCCTGCAGAAAACTAACCGGATGATAATGTTAATGTCACGAGTCCTGCATAAAACTAACCGGACGATGATGTTAATGTCACGAGTCCTGCAGAAAACTAACCGGATGATAATGTTAATGTCACGAGACCTGCAGAAAACTAACCGGACGATGATGTTAATGTCACGAGTCCTGCAGAAAACTAACCGGATGATAATGTTAATGTCACGAGTCCTGCAGAAAACTAACCGGACGATGATGTTAATGTCACGAGTCCTGCAGAAAACTAACTGGATGATAATGTTAATGTCACGAGTCCTGCAGAAAACTAACTGGATGATAATGTTAATGTCACGAGTCCTGCAGAAAATAACTGGACGATGATGTTAATGTCACGAGTCCTGCAGTAAACTAACCGGATGATAATGTTAATGTCACGAGTCCTGCAGAAAACTAACTGGATGATAATGTTAATGTCACGAGTCCTGCAGAAACTAACCGGATGATGATGTTAATGTCACGAGTCCTGTAGTAAACTAACCGGATGATAATGTTAATGTCACGAGTCCTGTAGTAAACTAACCGGATGATGATGTTAATGTCACGAGTCCTGCAGAAAACTAACTGGATGATAATGTTTAATGTCACGAGTCCTGCAGATAACTAACCGGACGATGATGTTAATGTCACGAGTCCTGCATAAAACTAACCGGACGATGATGTTAATGTCACGAGTCCTGCAGAAAATTAACCGGATGATGTTAATGTCACGAGTCCTGCAGAAAACTAACCGGACGATGATGTTAATGTCACGAGTCCTGTAGTAAACTAACCGGATGATAATGTTAATGTCACGAGTCCTGCAGAAAACTAACTGGATGATAATGTTAATGTCACGAGTCCTGTAGTAAACTAACTGGATGATAATGTTAATGTCACGAGTCCTGCAGAAAACTAACCGGATTTTAAATTCACAACGTTAAAACAAATATCAAGCACATTCTTAATTCTGCTTAGAATGTGTTGACCTCCAATGTTAACCAAAAGGCATTGCAAGATGTTCCAACATACATTAGGATAGGGCTTATTGTTCAACATACATTAGGATAGGGCTTATTGTTCCAACATCCATTAGGATAGGGCTTATTGTTCCAACATACATTAGGATAGGGCTTTTTTGTTCCAACATACATTAGGATAGGGCTTATTGTTCCAACATACATTAGGATAAGGCTTATTGTTCCAATATACATTAGGATAGGGCTTATTGTTCCAACATACATTAGGATAGGGCTTATTGTTGATAACATTAGGATAGGGCTTATTGTTGATAAACATTAGGATAGGGCTTATTGTTGATAAACATTAGGATAGGGCTTATTGTTCCAACATACATTAGGATATGGCTTATTGTTGATAACATTAGGATAGGGCTTATTGTTGATAACATTAGGATAGGGCTTATTGTTCCAACATACATTAGGATAGGGCTTATTGTTGATAACATTAGGATAGGGCTTATTGTTGATAACATTAGGATAGGGCTTATTGTTCCAACATACATTAGGATAGGGCTTATTGTTCCAACATACATTAGGATAGGGCTTATTGTTCCAACATACATTAGGATAGGGCTTATTGTTCCAACATACATTAGGATAGGGCTTATTGTTCCAACATACATTAGGATAGGGCTTATTGTTCCAACATACATTAGGATAGGGCTTATTGTTCCAACATACATTAGGATAGGGCTTATTGTTCCAACATACATTAGGATAGGGCTTATTGTTCCAACATACATTAGGATAGGGCTTATTTTTCCAACATACATTAGGATAGGGCTTATTGTTCCAACATACATTAGGATAGGGCTTATTGTTCCAACATACATTAGGATAGGGCTTATTGTTCCAACATACATTAGGATTAGGGCTTATTGTTCCAACATACATTAGGATAGGCTTATTGTTCCAACATACATTAGGATAGGGCTTATTGTTCCAACATACATTAGGATAGGGCTTATTGTTCCAACATACATTAGGATAGGGCTTATTGTTCCAACATACATTAGGATAGGGCTTATTGTTCCAACATACATTAGGATAGGGCTTATTGTTCCAACATACATTTGGATAGGGCTTATTGTTCCAACATAGATTAGGATAGGGCTTATTGTTCCAACATACATTAGGATAGGGCTTATTGTTCCAACATACATTAGGATAGGGCTTATTGTTGATAAGTCCAGAGTCAAGTTGTCATTCTGATAATCACTGCTTTTTGCAAATTGAGGTTAATCATGTAACTGTTTCAAACAATCCCCATAAATCAACACGGAGAACACATTTTGCCACCCATTTACTTTTTAAGTACTTTTGGGTATTTCTGCAATCACTGAAGTAAAAACAAACGTTGATGAGAACTGATTGAGATCAGAGTGTGAAATATATGCTGGCTAAAACAACTATCCCTTTCTGAACCCCAGCACTAATGATAAATGCACAACAGAATTTTCTTAAAAGGTATGCTGGATTTTTAGGTCATAGAATTATTCTGGGTGAGCCTGTGTATAACCGCAATCATCAAAATCATTTGTGGTGGAAATTTTTAACTTTACTTGAGAGACATCCATATTTTAGCTGTGCATGTGGGGAACTTCACAGTCAAAACGCATCGCTTCTGTATCGGTACCCGTCCATTCCTTTTGTTTGGCGGTCTAGAAACTCAAATTGTATTGTCATTCATGTACAAACTGATCTTCAATTCTGGCCTGAGCTGGTCCGAGTTTTCTTTCAAGCTTGGACACGTTTGTTCAGAAATCTGTTCAGTAGATGTTGATGAGGACAACCAATCAATGGACAACAGTGACGGTAGATGTTAATGAGGCTGACACATCAATGGACAACAGTAACGGTTGATGTTAATGAGGCTGACAAATCAATGGATAACAGTGACGTCATCGAGAGGTGCAAATTCTAATGTGAACTTTTAAAAAAGTCAAGTGTCAACATTATGCATGCTGTTCACATTTACCAAACAGTTGCAATTGCACTATAAAGAGAAACTGTTTCAACGAGGAAAAAGTCACCACCATCACCACCACCACCATCATCACTACTGTACCTGCCATCTCGTATCGCATTAACTATCATCTGTACCACAACCACTATCACCATCGTCACTAATATAATCATCGTCATCGATAGCCATTCTTGCGAATTCATCAGCAAAAACATAGTTGTGGATTTCAACATTTGTTTATTCGGCTCACAGGAAATGATCACACTGTCACATGACCACAAAAAAAAAAATCCCACCCAAAATAAGAAAAGAATCCACGCCAGAAGTCGTAATCAGAATGGATTTTTAAATATTTACGAGATACCACCTACCACATCTAAATTAAAAGAGGCAACAACATGCATTAAAAAAAGGAACCAACGAGAAAGGAAAGTAATCTAAGATCAGCGTAAGGAAAAGTCTGCAATGAAAGTATCCCATGCACCCTGCGTTCGGGCACATCTCCACGTTATGTCTACAAGAAGACTAATCACATTATGTGTTCAGAACCCAGCCAGTCAAGCCCTCTCTATCTGTTCACGTTACCCCCACCGCCCTCCAGCCCTGCCCAACCCTCTCCACACCCACTATCATACTCTCCTCTCCCCCTACTGCGATCCCTCATAATAAACGGCCTTGTGCTCTTCACGGCTGGTAACAGAGCAGTTGCAGTTTACAACATTACAGAATAAAGCAAGGCAGGAAGAGTCCTGTCGAACATCTTGCATGGGGCAAAGACGATGGCCCCTGAGGGGTCTGTCGGCGCTGCCCTGAAGACACAATGAAACAAACAAGCCCCGAGTCAAGAAAAGATGGTATTTTAAACCCCATAGCAAAGAAAAACAATACCCCCAAAAGGCTGAACGAGGGGGACAATCGATGTTGACGAGCTGCTACTTATACGCTACTATAAACCCACTACTACACTACTACTGCTACTACCATATACCCAAATACTATCTATACCCCCACCACTCCTTTTCATAATACTATTTATACTACCTACCTACTACTATTCCCATCTAAAAAATCCTCTTCAAGTTATTTAACAAAGGGCCCGTAGATCAACCCCCCGAGAATGATTGTGTTTTGTGTGTGTGGTGTGTGTGTGTGTGTGTGTGTGTGTTGTGTGTGTGTTGTGTGTGTGTGTGTGTGCTTGTCGAGCTTTGTGCCACCTCGTGGCAGTGCACCACTCGCTCTTCCGCCCCCGTCCCCCCCCAGCCCCGGCCCCGGCCCGCAAGCCCTGTCTGGCAATCCAAGGGGCAGTCAATGTGAAAATCGTATAAGGCAACCCCCCAGGGAGACCTGCTTGCTCCGAGTCACTTGCGGTGTTGTGGTCTTGTTCTGATTCAACATACGAGGGGCAAAACCAAAAAGCCCCCCTACTCGACAATAATTGCTTTGTGAGGAGGGGTGAGAGAGTTTCCACGTCATCAACGACCCCCCCGGGCCATCCCCTGAATTAGTCAATATGCGCTGTACAACTCCCTATAAAAATTTCTGAAAAAATCGAGGGGACAGACAGGGGCGACGACAAAGAGGAGAGACGAGACAGAGGAGGGGAGAGAGAGAAAAACAGATACACAGAAAAAAGAGAGCGTCGCTAGAGCCGCTTAGGAGGAGAGAGGAGAGGGGAGAGGAGAGAGGGGGAGAAGGAGAGAGAGGGGGGGGGAGAGAGGAGAGAGGAGAGAGGGGGATAGAGAGAGAAGGGGAGAGGGAGAGACAGGGCGACAGACAGCAGACAGAAGACAAACAGCGCAGGCGCGCAACAGAGCTTGCAGCAGATCTGTTTTTCTGCTTTTGCTATGCTCGCTTTTTGTCGTTTGTCCCTCCCACCGTTCTTTGTTCTGGAAATAGTGACACCCCCCTTGTTGGTAAAAACCAAAGGGACCCCCCCCCCCCCCCCCCCCCCCCCCCCCCCCCCCCCCCCCCCCCCCCCCCCCCCCCCCCCCCCCCCCCCCCCCCCCCCCCTTCGCCCGTAAAATTTCCCACCCCCTTGTCGGTAAACACCGGTACCCCCCCCCCCCCCCCCCTTTCGCCCCTCAATTGCCGACACCACTTGGGTAAAAAACCGGTACCCCCCCCCCCCCCCTTTGCGTCAATATGCCCCACCCCACCTTGTTGGTAAACACCCGGTACCCCCCCCCCTTTGCCCGTCATTGCCGACACCACCCCTTTTTGGTAAACACCGGTCCCCCCCCCCCTCCCCCCTTCGCCGTCAATATCCCCGACACCCCCCCTTGTTGGTAAACACCGGTCCCCCCCCCTCCCTTCGCCGTAATTCCCCGAACCCCCTTTTTGGTAACCCAGGTACCCCCCCCCCCTTCGCCGTAATATCCCCGACCCCCCACTTGTGGAAACCCGGGTCCCCCCCCCCCTCCCCCCTTCGCCCGCCCATATCCCCGCACCCCTTGTTGTAAACACGGGGTACCCCCCTATCCCCTTCGCCTTTTATTGCCCGACACCCCCTTGTTGGTAAACCCCAGGTACCCCCCCCCCCCTTCCCCCGTCAATATGCCCGACCCCCATTGCGGTAAACCCCGGGTCCCCCCCCCCCCCCCCCTTCCCCGTCTATAGCTGCCCCCCGTTGGTAAACACCAGGACTCCCCCCCCCCCCCCTTCCCCCTGTCAATACCCCCGACACCCCCCTTGTTGGTAAACACAGGTGCTCTTCTTGCCCGTCCAAGATCTCACCCATTTCCGGGGGCGTTCTGACGTCATTTTTGATGTCGAAAACCTGACGGGCCAAAACGTAAAGGCACGGCCCCGTGCTTGTCGCGAGTGTCTCCCCCGAGCCTCTGAAATTTTCCCCAAGATTGCGAAAATCTTCGGGGGTATCTGACGTCACAGCGGACGGCGACAAGAGGGGGGAAGGGGGGGGGGGGCCAGAAGGTTCCTCCCCTTCCGGGCCCTTCCCGCTTTTGGTTTCCGGGAAGCCCCCAGTTGGGGATGTCAGGCGTTTAAAAAACCCCCGGGGGTTGGTATAACCGTTTTTTACCCCGGTGAAAAAAAAAAAGGAAGTCAATTATTTTTCCCAAAATTAAAACAAATTAAAAAAAAAAAAACCAAGACTAAAGTAGAAATTCCGCATGGAACGAATACCCTGTGGATGCCATCCCGATGCATGTGAAAAAGAAATTGGCGCACAGTTGATCGTGAATGGCATTGCATATAATCAGAAAATATGGAGGGTTGACTGCCAGAACCCAATACCTCATATAGATATATAGATATATAAGAGATACTGGGTTCTGGCAGTCAGCCCTCGATATTTCCTTTCTGGCCTTGTGTCCTTCAAAGACAACATTCATGCTGTTTGTATGGAAGATAGACTGATGGCTCTTCCAGAGGAAACGCTACGCCCTCAGAATCCCCAACATGACGTTCTGCTCGGCAGGAGGCTGCAAATCATGGTCTGGAACAGCCCGGACATCAAGAGCGTGGAAGCGGCATGTGTTGGGGTGAGGGTGGGGGTGGGGGGTAGGGGTGGGGGGTGGAAGGAGCACTGGAAGCGCGCTGCAGACTTTCCAGAATAGGAACACGATCCGGAGATCGCCAGGAAGAATAGCATGAGGCTGGGTATTGCACCCTGTTCAGGTTCATCAAAACAAGTTCATTCTGATCACACTGACTGCGCCATATGAGAGCAGAATGGAGCAAGCTTACATCTACATGACATATCCGTTTAAAGAGTATATATTTCTGCACGTGTACAGTACGTTTGGCACGTATCACTACATGCGTCGTTGTAGACAAATAGGTGTCCGGTCTGTACTTCTTTGTTTTCTTGTCTTGACTGGCATAGTTCGTTGACAGCATTTTCGTATGTGTGTGTTTCATCGACACACTCACCAAGGTGAGGACATAAAGTCCAGAAGGTCAATGTATACGGGAACTAAATCTCACCTCTTTTTTTACATTTTTTTTAAAGACATATTGACTCGGAACGTTACAAAAAGGAAAGCTAACACCAGTTTCATTGTGTGGGATCTCCCTACCTAAAAACCCCCTCAAATGGCAAAGATACACAGCTAGCGCGACATAGGGTTATGTGAAAATTGAAGGAAAAGATGTTAAAGGAACACTATCATCAATCCGCCGGACAAAGGGGACAGACAGATTACAAGACAAAACACGACGCGTTTCGACCTCTTTGGTCTTCTTCAGGCTATGCAAAACAACAATCGGGATTATGAAAACGAGGAACGAGCAATGACTTGTCTCTTCAAACTGAGCGGGAAATGAACGTTCTTGAAGAAATAGGGGGATGGGGGAGGGGGGGGGAGGAAGCGGGGAAGTGGTGATGGTAAAACTTTTTAGAATAAAGACAGATGATTCGGTTTTCTGCGACAGAAGTACAGCAGGGGACAATAAAAGTAGAGGGGGGAAAAAAAGAAAAGAAAAATTGCAATCAGAGTGACAGAAAAGAAGAAATATGTAGAACCGAATTTCCAGGAGATGGGGACACAGTTAATTCAGAAAGAGCTTTAAACATCCAATGTGTGGTGTGTGTGTTGGTGTGTGTGTGTGTGTGTGTGTGTGTGTGTGTGTGTGTGTGGTGTGTGTGTGTGTGTGTGTGCGCGTGCGCGCGCGCGCTCGCATGAGGACACCACACACACCACACACACACACACACACACACACACACACACACACACACACACACACACACACACACACACACACAGCTCGTGCTGTGACAATTACCCGAATCGTCATATTCCCACGCTGAATGTCGTTGAACTGTGCAGTGGTGGTAGTGGTGGCCATCCCACGACCCACAGGAAACACCTCGGCTCCAACCAAAGTGTTGCACACGGCACTCTTCCCATTGCCCGATTTGCCGACAACCAGAATGTCGTGATATACCTTTCCTTGGTCTTGGTCTAAAGGAAATGTAATACATGAAGTGCATTCTCTCAGCCTGTCTTTCTGTCTGCATGCTTCTCTCTCTCTCCCCCCCCTCTCTCTCTCTCTCTCTTCTCTCTCTCTCTCTCTCTCTCTGTGCGCGCACGCGTGTGCGCATGTGTGCTTGAGAGTGTGCATGCGCGCACGTGTGTGTGTGTGTGTGTGTGTGTGTGTGTGTGTGTGTGTGTGTGTGTGTGTTGCGTGCGTGCGTGCGTGCGTGCGTGCGTGCGTGCGTGCGTGCGTGCGTGGGTGGTGTGTGTGTGTGTGTGTGTGTGTGTGTGTTGTGTGTGTGTGTGTGTGTGTGTGTTGTGGGGTGTGTGCACGTGCGCATGCGCGTGTGCGTGTGTGTGTCAGGCGCAGTGTGTCTTTTCTATTGCTCATACAAAATCCAGTTTTCGAACGACCGTCTGAAAATTAGGCAAGGTGACTTAATGAGGAGCTTGGCACATGAAGAGCGAATCAACATTGCGCTACTAGGGTGGGGATTTCAAGGGAGTCCAAATTCGCCTGGCTGTTGGCATTCATTTCTCTAGCGCCACACAGATTGAAGACTCTATGTTTACTGTGAGCCAGACACAGATTAAAGACACTGACTTTACTATCAACCTTACACACACAGAGTAAAGACACCGTGTTTACTATGAACTGGTCGCACAGATTAAAGACACTGTGTTCACTATGAACCGGACACACAGGTTAAAGACACTGTCTTTGGAACGAACCGGACAGAGAGATTAAAGACACTGTGTTTACTCTGAACCAGACACACAGGTTCAGGACAGTGTCTTTACTATGAAGCGGACGCACAGATTAAAAACACTACGTTTAGTATTAACCAGACACACATTAATGACACTGTGTTGACTATGAACCAGACACACACATTAAAGACACTGTGTTAACTATAAACCGGACACACACATTAAAGACTCTGTGTTTAGTATAAACCAGACACCCAGATTAAAGACACTGTGTTTACTATGAACGGACACCCAGATTAAAGACACTGTGTTGACTGTGAACCGAACACTAGATTAAACGACACAATTGTTTAGTATAAACCGAACACAAAGATTAAAGACACTGTGTTGACTATGAACCGGACACCCAGATTAAAGACACTGTGTATGCTATGAACAGACACACAGTGTTTATTTTGAACCGGACACACACATTAATGACACAGTGTTTACTATGAACCGGACACACAGATCAAAGACTCTGTGTTTACTATGAACCGGACGTACAGATAAAAAAGACTGTGTTTACTAAGATCCCGACACAGATTAAAAACACTGCGTTTACTATGAAACGGACACACATATTAAAGACACTCTGTGTCCTATGAGCCGGACGCACAGATTAAAGACACTGTGTTTACTATGAACCGGACACACACATTAAGGACACCATGTTTACTATGAACCGGAGATACGTATTAAAGACAGTGCGTTTACTATGAACCGGATACATGAACCAAAAACACTGTGTTTACAATGAACCGGACACACAGACTAAACACACGGTATTTACCATAAACCGGACACACAGATAAAAAACACAGTGTTTACTATGAACCGGAGATACGTATTAAAGACAGTGTATTTACTATGAACCGGATACATAAACTAAAAACACTGTTTACTATGAACCGGACACACAGGCTAAACACACTGTATTTACCATAAACCGGACACACAGATCAGAAACACTGTGTTTACTATCAGCCAGACACACAGAATAAACACACTGTGCTTACTATGAACCGGACACACAGATCAAAAACACTGTGCTTACTATGAACCGGACTCACAGATTTAAAACACTGTGCTTGCTATGAACCGGACTCACAGATTAAAAACACTGTGCTTACTATGAACCGGACTCACAGATTAAAAACACTGTGCTTACTATGAACCGGACTCACAGATTAAAAACACTGTCCTTACTATGAACCGGACTCACAGATTAAAAACACTGTGCTTACTATGAACCGGACTCACAGATTAAAAACACTGTGCTTACTATCAACCGGACTCACAGATTTAAAACACTGTGCTTACTATCAACTGGACAGACAGATCAAAACACACTATGTTTACTATACACCGGACACAGGTTTAAAACGCTGTGTTTACTTTGAACCGGACACACAGATTGAAGACTCTGTGTTTACTATGAACTGGGGACGTGCAGATAAAAAAGACTGTGTTTACTAAAATCCCGATACAGATTAAAAACATTGCGTTAGTATGAAACGGACACACATATTATAGACACTCTGTGTCCTATGAGCCGGACGCACAGATTAAAGACACTGTGTTTACTATGAACCGGGCACACACATTAAGGACACCGTGTTTACTATGAACCGGACATACACATTAAGGACACCGTGTGTGACGTCAGCGTCAATTATGACGTCAACTTAAAATGACATAGGTAACTACATGACGAAAATAATAATAGGAGACAAGAGAAGGGAGCAAGAAATAACGGCCACGGATTTGGTGCCCAGTCTAATTTATTTGTTTAATCATAGTTTTCTCCGTAGTGTTACTATGTGGAGAGGCTGACTTTTAAGTCAGTAGTGCATCGATGTTCACTGTGTATGTGGGATGCTTTTGATGACGGTACCAGCGGAATATGTGGCAGGAAATGTATTAGTTATAAAATTGTTGTGAATGCTATGTCGCCGAGAGTGACTTAAAACTCCTGTAACTTGTGTAAGAATATTTATATGCTCTAATTGTCACCGCATGTGTGTCGGTGGGCTGAATTTATTGATGTGGACACTGTAGTATCAATACACGGAGAAGTTAATATTTGTTTTAGATCAACGGTACGTCGAATCAAAGTTTATTGTGTTCTATGGGACTTTGGTGAAATTGTGTTTCCGGGGATTCAATATTGATTTGCTGTGCCTTATGAATCTGCGGTTCTTCTTCTGTGGAGTAATGTGTTTATGAATCTGCGGTTCTTCTCCTGTGGATTGCTGTGCTTTATGAATCTGCGGTTCTTCTTCTGCGGATTGCTGTGCTTTATGAATCAGCGGTTCTTCTCCTGTGGATTGCTGTGCTTTGTGAATCTGCGGTTCTTCTGCTATGGGTTACTGTGCCTTGTGAATTTGCGGTTCTTCTTCTGATAGTTCGACGTAATATATTGTGCTTGCTGTGTTGAGACCCTGTTTCTTCTTCATCGCTTGGGTTTTGTGAACGGCTGTGTTTACCGTGTGGGGACCTTGGTTATCCGTCTTCGTCTTATTTTAATGCTGTAGACTGTGGCGTGGGTACTGTGGAACTGAATGCGTTGATTGTATATGTGAGATACTGTGGACGGCGCCGGCGAGATATGTGAATTATATTAAGATACGTAGTATGATACGCTGATATATGATGATTGAAGTGTCTTATGTATTGATGTCTTAATTGACGTGCATTGATCTGTATTCTATGTAATGGCATGTATTGATTTGGTAACGATTCATATTGATGGTTCAGGCAGCATAATTATAAAGAAAAGAAATCAAACTCGTGTGCTGCCTGGCTATCCATGTACGTATGGTGTGGGTGTGTGTAGGTAATAATTATTACACGCATCCAAACTTTTGAGAGCGAGAGTCAGACAACAAAATACGCACCGCACACCATCCGTAACACCGTGTTTACTATGAACCGGAGATACGTAACACTGTGTTTACTATGAACCAGACACACAGATTAAAAACACTGTCTGTACTATGACAGATCAAAGACACTGTGTTGGCCATGAACAAGGCGCACAACTTTAAAACACAGTTCTTACTATCAACCAGGCACAGAGATTAAAGTCACTGTGCTTACTATCAACCAGGCACAGAGATTAAAGTCACTGTGCTTACTATCAACCAGGCACAGAGTTTAAAGTCACTGTGCTTACTATCAACCAGCCACAGAGATTAAAGTCACTGTGCTTACTATCAACCAGGCACAGAGATTAAAGTCACTGTGCTTACTATCAACCAGGCACAGAGATTAAAGTCACTGTGCTTACTATCAACCAGGCACAGAGATTAAAGTCACTGTGCTTACTATCAACCAGCCACAGAGATTAAAGTCACTGTGCTTACTATCAACCAGGCACAGAGATTAAAGTCACTGTGCTTACTATCAACCAGGCACAGAGATTAAAGTCACTGTGCTTACTATCAACCAGCCACAGAGATTAAAGTCACTGTGCTTACTATCAACCAGGCACAGAGATTAAAGTCACTGTGCTTACTATCAACCAGGCACAGAGATTAAAGTCACTGTGCTTACTATCAACCAGGCACAGAGATTAAAGTCACTGTGCTTACTATCAACCAGCCACATAGATTAAAGTCACTGTGCTTACTATCAACCAGGCACAGAGATTAAAGTCACTGTGCTCACTATCAACCAGGCACAGAGATTAAAGTCACTGTGCTTACTATCAACCAGGCA
This sequence comes from Conus ventricosus, assembly GCA_018398815.1. Lineage (NCBI taxonomy): Eukaryota > Metazoa > Mollusca > Gastropoda > Neogastropoda > Conidae > Conus > Conus ventricosus. The sequence goes on along the minus strand of CM031628.1, from coordinate 45,844,418 downwards.
CAGAGATTAAAGTCACTGTGCTTACTATCAACCAGGCACAGAGATTAAAGTCACTGTGCTTACTATCAACCAGGCACAGAGATTAAAGTCACTGTGCTTACTATCAACCAGGCACAGAGATTAAAGTCACTGTGCTTACTATCAACCAGCCACAGAGATTAAAGTCACTGTGCTTACTATCAACCAGGCACAGAGATTAAAGTCACTGTGCTTACTATCAACCAGGCACAGAGATTAAAGTCACTGTGCTTACTATCAACCAGCCACAGAGATTAAAGTCACTGTGCTTACTATCAACCAGGCACAGAGATTAAAGTCACTGTGCTTACTATCAACCAGGCACAGAGATTAAAGTCACTGTGCTTACTATCAACCAGGCACAGAGATTAAAGTCACTGTGCTTACTATCAACCAGCCACAGAGATTAAAGTCACTGTGCTTACTATCAACCAGGCACAGAGATTAAAGTCACTGTGCTTACTATCAACCAGGCACAGAGATTAAAGTCACTGTGCTTACTATCAACCAGGCACAGAGATTAAAGTCACTGTGCTTACTATCAACCAGGCACAGAGATTAAAGTCACTGTGCTTACTATCAACCAGCCACAGAGATTAAAAACACTGTGCTTACTATGAACCGACATACAGATTTAAACACACTGTGCTTACTATCAACCGGACACACAGATGTAAAAACTGTGCTTACTATGAACCAGACACACTGATTTAAAACACTTTGATTACTTTGAACCGGACACACAGATTTAAAACACTATGCTTACTATGAACCAGACACACTACTTTAAAACACTGTGCTTACTATGAACCGGACACACAGATTAAAAACACTGTGTTTACTTTGAACCGGACACACAGATTTAAAACACTGTGTTTACTTTGAACCGGACACACAGATTTAAACACTGTGTTTACTTTGAACGGACACACAGATTTAAAACACTGTGTTTACTTTGAACCGGACACACAGATTTAAAACACTGTGTTTACTTTGAACCGGACACACAGATTTAAAACACTGTGTTTACTTTGAACCGGACACACAGATTTAAAACACTGTGTTTACTTTGAACCGGACACACAGATTTAAAACACTGTGTTTACTTTGAACCGGACACACAGATTTAAAACACTGTGTTTACTTTGAACCGGACACATAGATTTAAAACACTGTGTTTACTATGAACCGGACACACAGATTAAAAACACTATGCTTACTTTGAACCGGACACACAGATTTAAAACACTGTGTTTACTTTGAACCGACTATCTTAGTTGGGAGAGCAGCCGTGAGTGAACGAGTGAATGGGGTGGGGGTGGGAGTTTTAGACACTTTTTCGTTCTTTTCAAACCCGCCCCTCCTTCCGCCCCCGCATACTCCGCCCGTAGCAAACTCAACTCTGGGGAGAAGCGGTCGATGCAGAAAAATCCCACAAATAAATGGCTCTGGTTGGAATCGAACACATGACCTCCCAGCCGGGAATCCGCGACTTTAACCACGACGCCAAGGCGGGTGGTCCACCTCAATTTTTGATTCGCCACGTCTTGGCCGATGTGATTCTGTTGTTTCTCTATAAATCGGCGTTCGAGATCTTCTCAGGGAACTTGACCTGTAGCATGTGTCATCGTCATCTGTTGATGAACGTCTGGAGTCTACTGTTGATGGTACTGGTCGCTCTCTCCATGGCTCGTATCCTCACAGGAAGACTGCCCTCATGTTGGTGTTGATGATTCTGATCTTACTGCCGGAGATAATGCCTTAGGGTTCCAGATAGGTGGCGGGTGTTGACTGCATGGCTGGCTGTGTTCGTTCAGCTGTTGACAGCCTCGTCTGAACTGACAGCCTTGCTGACGGTACTTCCGAGAGAAATGAAGCGGTCTACCTCCTTGATGAGATTCCGAAAAAAGAAAGAACAGAACGCGATGGAGAGAGAGAGAGAAGAGAGGAGAGAGAGAGAGAGAGGAGGGAGAGGAGAGAGAGAGAGAGAGAGAGAGAGAGAGAGGAGAGAGAGAGAGAGAGAGAGAGAGAGAGAGAGAGGATTAAAACATGTGTTTCACTGGCATAGTCACATCCGCACTGAAACGTGTCTTGTGACTGCGGCGATTCTTTGTAAAGAAACCCGACAACAAGCCGAGATAGGCGGAGCGGAACATCGGTCTGGTTTGGAGGTCGTGGGACTGACACAGTAGTCACGGTCTGGTTGAAGTGAAGAAAACCGTTCGACCTTAATGGAGGTCTGCGATCCCCGTGAACCCTTCCAGTGTTTTCTTTAAATAGGAAGGTGAGTGGGGGGGGGGGGGGGAAGGGGGGGGGGGGGAAGGGGGAGACATGGAGGAGACTTTTTTTCTGTGTTTGTTGAAGCTTTGCTTTTGTTTTGTTTTGTTTTGTTTTGTTTTGTTTTGTTTTGTTTTGTTTTCGTTTTATTTTGTTCTCATTTTCCCCTTATGATGGATTTAGGTCTAGCCCACGAAAGAGTTCAGTGTGTGTTCGGTGTTCCCATCTGTCTGTCTGTCTGTCTGTTTGTCTGTCTGTCTGTCTGTTTGTCTGTCTCTCTCTAACTTACTTACTCATTATTGAACTGTAGTTAGATCTCTGCGCACTCATTTGAGTTCTCCTGCAAAGTAAAAGCGTTATTCCATTTGTAAAGACTGTTGATTTTTTTTCCCCTTTAAATTTGTTTTCAGTACAGAGAATATAGCAACAAAACCATCACAATCATTGCACGAATAGCATCAACAGCACTGGTACTAACACTACGTTACCACCGTCACCACCACCACTGTTACACTACTACTACTACTACTACTACTACTACTACTACTACTACTACTACTACTACTACTACGACGCTATTACTACCACCACTACAACTGCAAATAGTACAAGTCTATTGACCAGCATTAAAAAATCCTTTATGTAAAACAGAGAACAAAACAAACGCATGCAACACGAAAACAACAAAATATTCCTCAGCCTCTCTGCCGAAATTAGAAAAAAAAAAAAAAAAAAAAAAAGAGTGATTGACACCCGCACCCACCTCCCACTCTTTGCTTAGAACGACAGAAAACAGCTTCACACCCCTGCTGAATAAACAAAACAACAACAAGAACAACAAGGAAAAACAAAAGAAAGCAAGCAAACTGTGTTTCATATCCCCCTTTTAAACAAGACGTACTTCAAGTACCGGCTGAAAATAACAAGTAAAATGTGCTTCAGATCCCTGTCAAAATAACAAGTGAAATGTGCTTCAGATCCCTGTCAAAATAACAAGTGAAATGTGCTTCAGATCCCTGTCAAATAACAAGTGAAATGTGTTCAGATCCCTGTCAAAATAACAAGTGAAATGTGCTTCAGATCCCCTGTCAAAAATAACAAGTGAAATGTGCTTCAGATCCCCTGTCAAAATAACAAGTGAAATGTGCTTCAGATCCCTGTCAAAATAACAAGTGAAATGTGCTTCAGATCCCTGTCAAAATAACAAGTGAAATGTGCTTCAGATCCCCTGTCAAAATAACAAGTGAAATGTGCTTCAGATCCCCTGTCAAAATAACAAGTGAAATGTGCTTCAGATCCCTGTCAAAATAACAAGTGAAATGTGCTTCAGATCCCCTGTCAAATAACAAGTGAAATGTGCGTCAGATCCCCTGTCAAAATAACAAGTGAAATGTGTTTCAGACCCCCTCTCAAAATAACAAGTGAAATGTGCTTCAGACCCCTGTCAAAAACAGCAACAATGAAATTGTCCCTGAGGTCTCCCGTTGAAAACAGCAACAAACAAAACTGTGCTTGAGATCGGCTGTTAAAAATAACAAACAAACTGTGCTTGAGATCGGCTGTTAAAAATAACAACAAACAAACTGTGCTTGAGATCCACTGTTAAAGATAACAACAACAAACTGCGGTTAAGATCCACTGTTAAAAATAACAACAAACGAACTGTGCTTGAGATCCACTGTCAACAATAACAACAACAAACTGTGGTTACGATCCACTGTAAATAACAACAACAACAAAACTGTGCTCAAAATCCACTGTTGAAAACAACAACAAACAAACCTGCTTGAGATCTACTGTTAAAAATAACAACAAACTGTAGTTAAGATTTACCATGGAAGAGAACAATAAACAAACTGCGCTTAAGATCCACTAAAAATAACCACAACAAACTGTAGTTAAGATTTACCTTCAAAAGAACAATAAACAAACTGCGCTTAAGATCCACTAAAATAACCACAACAAACTGTAGTTAAGATTTACCTTCAAAAAGAACAATAAACAAACTGCGCTTAAGATCCACTGTTAAAAACAACAATAAACACACTTGCTTGAGATCTACTGTTAAAAACAACAACAAGAAACTGTGGTTAAGATCCACCGTTAAAAATAAGGACAAACAAACTCTGCTTGAGGTCCACGGTTAAAAGCAACAATAAACACATGATGTGGTAAGATCCACTGTTAAAAGTAACAACGAACACCTGTGGTTAAGATCCACTGTTAAAACGAACAACTGGCAACTGTTCTTAAGACTTAAGATCCATTGTTGAAAATAACAACAAACCAACTGTGCTTAAGGTTCACTGTTAAAAAACGACAAACAAACTCTGCTTTTAAGATTCACTCTTAAAGATAAGAAACAAACTGTGGTTAAAATTCACTCTAAAACAAAACAAAACAAAACAAAACAAAACAAAACAAAAAACAAGAAAGAAACTGCGCTTAAGATCCCCTGTCATAAAACACCAACAAACAACCTGTGCTTAAGATCCCTGTCATAAAACACCCAAAAAACAACCTGTGCTTAAGATCCCCTGTCATAAAACACCACAACAACCTGTGCTTAAGATCCCCTGTCATAAAACACCAACAAACAACCTGCGCTTAAGATCCCCTGTCATAAAACACCAACAATCAACCTGTGCTTCAGTGCACCTCCTAGAAACAACAGCACTCTGCTTCAGATGTCTACTGAAAACAATAAATTATGAACATGTGCTTCAGGTCATTGATGAAAACAACAACCAGACAATAGTACTTCCAGATCACCTATTGAGAACAACAAAAACCTGTACTTATATCGCCTTCTGTTAAAACAACAAACATACAACCTGCACTTCAGATCATGTCCTGAACACAACAGACATACAACCTGTACATCAGATCATCTCCTGACACAACAAACATACAACCTGCACTTCAGATCGATCATCTCCTGAACACAGCAAACATACGACCTCTACTCTCCAATTGCCTCGTGAGATCAACGAACAACCTGTACTTCATATTATCTACTAAAACAGCAACAGTCAACATGTTTTCTAATTATTGACCACAAGAAACATCGAACAAACAGCCTGTTCTCCAGTTCACCAACTGAAAACAAAGAAACAACCTGTACAACAAAAGATCTGTCCAAACAACCTGTCCAACACTCCACTTCATAAATCTACTGAAAACAGCAAACAACCTGTGCTTCAGATGACCTTCTGAAACAACAACAACAGCAACAGTCTCAGGAATATTGTTAACAACAGAAAACCACAAACAAAAACATCAGCTGTACCACCAATTTGCCCTGCTACTATTCAACACTGATCAGTTTCAGAATCTTGACTTTTTTGTTTTTTCAAACGGTATTTTGGGGTTGATTATGACACTTGCGGCAGCCGTGAGTTACCATTTCAGTAAATAAAAGCATCAGTGACAATGGGGAACCATTTGATACAGAGTCAGTTTTTCTCTCTGGATCAGGAACTCTTAATTAGGTTTTGTATTCAAACCGTTCTTTCTCTCCCTTGTACACACACACACACACACACACACACACACACACACACACACACACACACACACCCACACACACACACACACACACACCACACCACACACACACACACACACACACACACACACACACACACACACACACACACACACTCACACAACACACACAAACACACGTACACACACACACACACACACACACACACACACACACACACACACACACACACAAAACACAGACACACAGACACACCCACACACACACACACACCACACACACACACACACACACACACACCACACACACGGAGAGAATCGAACCGTTTGAGAATAAACCTAGGATGTTGCTCGATCGAGAGACAGCGTCAAACCCAGATTTTAATGATAACAGTAACCAAGGAATTTTTTTTTGCTTCACACGTCATGACTTTTCGGCTGCATCCATGAAAAATAACATGAAACGGAACGTACACAGACATTAGATTTCAACCAGTCTGCGTCAGTATTTTGACAGAAAGAAGCTCTTGTACAGGAGAGATGTATAAAGAAAAGAAAAAACAATATTCCTTTGTTTCTTCTAAAGACTACTAAGAGGCGCTCTACTTCAAACATCACAGGGAGAAAAACTAAAACGGGGGGAAACATTACCTACAAGCTCGGTTCCTCGTCTTCTATCGGCGACAGCAGTGAACACGTCACAGCACAACAGACAGTGAGCGCTGCTGCTTGGTCGGACACACACACACACCCACCACACACCAACACACACACACACACACACACACACACACACACACACACAAGCACTGGGCGCGCGCGCGCGCGCGCGTGAGGAGAGAGAGAGAGAGAGAAGAGAGAGAGAGAGGAGAGGGAGAGAGACGAGAGAGAGAGAGCGAGAGAGAGAGAGAGAGCTCAAACCGTTCACTTGTTCGGTCTCGAAAACAGTGACAGGGTCGTTTGAGAAGGGGGGGCGTGGCTTGTAGCGCAGTGTCGGTAATGGCAGTGTGACTGGCGCTGGGGTAGGGAGGGAAGGGGAAGGAGTGGGGGAAGGGGAGGGCGGAGGGGGCGGAGGTGGGCCGTGGTGGGTGGTTCAAGGTAGATGTTATGTGTGTGTGTGTGTGTGTGTGTGTGTGTGTGTGGTGTGTGTGTGTGTGTGTGGGTGGAGAGAGGAGAGAGAGAGAGAGAGAGGAGGGGAAAAAAAGGGGGGGGGGAGAGGAGGAGGGGGGGGGGGGGGGAGAGAGAGGAGAGAGAGAGGGAGAGGAGGAGTGTTGGGGGGGTGGGGTGGTGTGGGGGGAAGGAAGGAGGAGGGGTGTGTGGTGGGGGTGGGGAGAGGGGAGAGAGGAGAGAGAGAGAGGGGGGTGGGTGTGTGTGTGGTGTGGGGGTGTGTGTTGTGTGTGTGTGTGTGTGTGGTGTTGTGAGAGAGGAGAGAGAGAGGAGAGAGGAGAGAGAGAGAGAGAGAGAGAGAGAGAGTGTGTGTGGTGTGTGTGAGAGAGGAGAGGAGAGAGAGGGGAGAGGGAGAGGAGAGAGGAGTGAGAAAGAGAGAGAGAGAGAGAGTGTGTGTGTGTGTGTGTGTGAGGAGGAGAGGAGAGAGAGAGTGAGAGAGAGGGAGAGAGAGAGGAGAGAGAGTGTGTGTATGTGTGTGTGTGTTGTGTGTGTGTGTGTGTGTGAGAGGAGAGAGAGAGAGAGAGAGAGAGTGTGTGTGGTGGTGTGGTGGTGAGAGAGAGAGAGAGAGGAGAGAGGGAGAGAGGAGTGTGTGTGTGTGGTGTGTGTGTGTGTGTGTGTGTGTGTGTGTGTGTGTGTGGGAGAGTGAGAGGAGAGAGAGAGAGAGAGAGAAAAAGGGGGGAGAGAGAGAGAGAGAGAGAGAGAGAGAGTGTGTGTGTGTGTGTGGTGTGTGTGTGTGTGTGTGTGCTATTCCAGTCACCGGTATGGTCATATGTGCTGCCCCGGTTTTTCGAGAAATGTTTGAAAGGCGAAAAAGAGGGAACCCGGAGGTGGGGTGGAGGTGGGGTTAGTGCTGATAATTAGGGTGTGGGAACAGAGTGGTAGGTGGGTCTGTGCTGGTCGGAAGCGACGGTGGTTAGATTGGGTTACGAAGAGAATATATATTGGTTGTAAAGCAAGTTTCTCTCTCCCTCTCTCTCTTCTCTCTCTCTCTCTCTCTCCTCTCTCTCTCTCTCTCTCTCTCTCTTCTCTCTCTTGTGTTGTGTGTGTTGTGTGTGATGTTGTGTGTTGGGGGTGTGTGTGTTGGGGTGTGTGTGTGTGTGTGTTTTGTGTGTGAAAGAGCGAAAAGAGAATGTGTGTGTGTGCGTGTGTGTGTGTGTGTGTGGTGTGTTGTGTGTGTGTGTGTGTGTGTGTGTGGGTGGTGTGTGTGTGTGTGGGGTGTGTGTGTGTGTGTGTGTGTCAGTACAACCCTGAGTTAATTGACAATAATTGGTTCAGTCAGTCGTGTGTTGTGTGTGTGTTGTGTGTGTGTGTGTGTGTGTGTGTGTGTGTGGTGGTGTGTGTGTGTGTGTGGTGTGTGTGTGTGACAGAGAGAGAGAGGGGGAGAGAGGAGAGAGGAGAGAGAGAGAGAGAGAGAGAGAGAGAGAGAAGAGAGAGAGAGAGAGAGAAGGCGGATTTCCTGTGACGAATGGTTTAAGAAGGAAAGAACTGACATTTGGGCAACTGATCTTTGTCATTTGACACATTCAGCCATGTGTCTCATATCATCTGGCACATTTAGCCATGTGTCCCTATCATCTGGCAAAATTCAGCCATGCGTCTCATATCATCTGACACATTCAGCCATGTGTCTGATTTTCATCTGGCACATTTAGCCCTGTGTCTCATATCATCTGGCACATTCAAACCATGTGTCTCATATCATCTAGCACATTCAGCCATGTGTCTCTATCATCTGGCACATTCAGCCAGTGTCTCATTCATCTGACACATTCAGCATGTGTCTCATATCATCTGACACATTCAGCCATGCGTCTCATATCATCTGACACATTCAGCCATGTGTTCTCATATCATCTGAACATTCAGCCATGTGTTTCATATCATCTGGCACCTTCAGCCCTGTGTCTCATGTCATCTGACACATTCAGCCAGGGGTCTCATATAAACTGGCACATTCAGCCATGTGTCTCATTCATCTGGCACATTCAGCCATGTGTCTCATTCATCTGACACTTTCAGCCATGTGTCCCATATCATCGACACATTCAGCCATGTGTTCATGTCATCTGGCACATTCAGCCATGTGTCTCATATCATCTGGCACATTCAGCCATGTGTCTCATATCATCTAGCACATTCAGCCATGTGTCTCATATCATCTGACACATTCAGCCATGTGTCTCATATCATCTGACACATTCAGCCATGTGTCTCATATCATCTGACACATTCAGCCATGTGTCTCATATCATCTGGCGATGAAAAGATATGAAATAAACCACTGAACGGAACGGAACATTCACCACTGCTGAAGTAGACTTGATTAATTCATTCACTGACATTCTATTTCATTTTAGTTCATGTCATTTGGGGGAAGAGGGTGTAGTTGGGTGGGAATGGGGGGTGGGGGTGGGGGTGGGGGTGGGGTAGGAGGGGAAGGGGGTATTTGATTCCGTTGTCTTCTTTTTTCCTTCTTCCTTCCTTCCTTCCTTCCTTCCTTCTTCCTTCCTTCCTTCCTTTCAATTCTTTCTTTCTTTTTTTCTTTTTATTTAATCGCACGCGTTTACTGACAGTGGTTTTGTTATAAACTGACAGTGGTTTTGTTAAACTGACTGTGGTTTGTTACACTGACTGTGGTTTTGTTAAACGCGAAAATGCACAGGGTTTGTTTGAAGCTGTTACACTTCTAGAGACTTTGTACTATGGTTGAGCTATTTGTGTCTGTAGACATGGGTCTGTTTGAAGCTGTTACACTTCTAGAGACTCTGTACTATGGTTGTGCTATTTGTGTATGTAGACATGGGTCTGTTTGAAGCTGTTACACTTCTAGAGACTCTGTACTATGGTTGTGCTATTGTGTCTGTAGACATGGGTCTGTTTGAAGCTGTTACACTTCTAGAGACTTTGTACTATGGTTGAGCTATTTGTGTCTGTAGACATGGGTCTGTTTGAAGCTGTTACAATTCTAGTCTGGGCTAGTACCAACACCACAAAAGGGAGAATCAGGACTCCAAAAGCACCGCAACATTCTTCACGGCAGGAGGCAGCAAATCATGGCCAAGAACAACAGTGCCACTCGAAACATGCAGGCAGAGTCTGCTGGATGGGGCAGATGACTGGGAGTGCACTGCAGACCTCCCAGAATGGAAGAGTCACCAGAGATCATCAGCAAGAGTGGCATGAGACCAGACATAGTAGTCCACTCTAAGTCAACCAAGCAGCTGATCATGATCGAGCTCACGGTGCCATATGAGAACAGAATGGAGGCAGCTCAAATCTACAAGACTGAAAAAATATGCTGATCTGGCAAACGCCTGAGGAGAGAAGGCTATCAGGTCAAAGTCCTCACTGCAGAAATTGGAGCTAGGGGATTTGTAGGAACGTCTGCCACAGCCTCATGAAAAAAGCTCTCAGTTGCAGGAAGGAAAAAACCAGAGCCCTGAAAGCAATGGCAGAAGCGGCAGAGAGGTGTTCAAGCTGGATCTGGTCAAGGAGGAACAAAAGTGAACTTCATAAGGCTTAATTTCCCTACAAATATCAGGGTGTCCCCCGTTGCTCATGGTTAAAGCGCGAGTCATTAAAGTAGAAAATGAGCTGTCCAGAGGGGCATGGGTTCGAATCCCAGCCTGGCTGTCCAAGATGGGGAAAAAAAAAGGGGCAGCAGAGGGACATCCCGGAGTCATGAAAACCCGGGTGTGGCCCAACCCCCTAGAGTGTCAGGAGATAAGGGCCGAAACACTTGCTTGAAGGGGGGTTCTCTTCTGAGGACTCTCTGCTGCCCCGCTCTCCACGAGTTTCTTTCTACTTAGAGACTTTGTACTATGGTTGTGCTATTTGTGTCTGTAGGGACATGGGTCTGTTTGAAGCTGTTACACTTCTAGAGACTTTGTACTATGGTTTGAGCTATTTGTGTCTGTAGAAAAGGTCTGTTTGAAGCTGTTACACTTCTAGAGACTTTTACTATGGGTTTAGCTATTTGTGTCTGTAGACATGGGTCTGTTTGAAGCTGTTACACTTCTAGAGACTTTGTACTATGGTTGTGCTATTTGTGTCTGTAGACATGGGTCTGTTTGAAGCTGTTACACTTCTAGAGACTTTGTACTATGGTTGAGCTATTTGTGTCTGTAGACATGGGTCTGTTTGAAGCTGTTACACTTCTAGAGACTTTGTACTATGGTTGAGCTATTTGTGTCTGTAGACATGGGTCTGTTTGAAGCTGTTACACTTCTAGAGACTTTGTACTATGGTTGTGCTATTTGTGTCTGTAGACATGGGTCTGTTTTGAAGCTGTTACACTTCTAGAGACTTTGTACTATGGTTGAGCTATTTGTGTCTGTAGACATGGGTCTGTTTGAAGCTGTTACACTTCTAGAGACTTTGTACTATGGTTGAGCTATTGTGTCTGTAGACATGGGTCTGTTTGAAGTGTTACACTTCTAGAGACTTTGTACTATGGTTGAGCTATTTGTGTCTGTAGACATGGGTCTGTTTGAAGCTGTTACACTTCTAGAGACTTTGTACTATGGTTGAGCTATTGTGTCTGTAGACATGGGTCTGTTTGAAGCTGTTACACTTCTAGAGACTCTGTACTATGGTTGTGCTATTTGTGTCTGTAGACATGGGTTCGTTTGAAGCTGTTACACTTCTAGAGACTCTGTACTATTGTTGTGCTATTTGTGTATGTAGATATGGGTCTGTTTGAAGCTGTTACACTTCTAGAGATTCTGTCCATGGTTGTGCTATTTGTGTCTGTAGACATGGGTCTGTTTGAAGCTGTTACACTTCTAGAGACTCTGTACTATGGTTGTGCTATTTGTGTATGTAGACATGGGTCTGTTTGAAGCTGTTACACTTCTAGAGACTCTGTACTTGGTTGTGCTATTTGTGTATGTAGACATGGGTCTGTTTGAAGCTGTTACACTTCTAGAGACTCTGTACTATGGTTGTGCTATTTGTGTATGTAGACATGGGTCTGTTTGAAGCTGTTACACTTCTAGAGACTCTGTACTATGGTTGTGCTATTTGTGTATGTAGACATGGGTCTGTTTGAAGCTGTTACACTTCTAGAGACTCTGTACTAAGGTTGTGCTATTTGTGTATGTAGACATGGGTCTGTTTGAAGCGTTTACTGCTCTACTGACTTTATACTGACTGTGGTTTTGTGAATGCGAATGTATACAGGGGCCGTTTGAAGCTTATTACACTAGTGACTTTATACTGAATACGTCTTGTTCGTTACGAATCTACACTTGGACTTTTCAAGGTCGAAAACCCCAGTGACCTGATACTGACCATGGTTTTGTCAACTGCGAATGAGACATGGGTCTGCTTGAAGCTCTTATTACGTGTGTGGAAGGGTCTGTTTACCGTTGTTGTTGTTGTTGTTGCTCGGGTAGCTATGGGGATAGCAGCTGAGGGCTAGTGATAGAGCATGCATGAGCTCGGTGTGTGTGTGGGGGGGGGGGGGGGAGGGGGGAGGAGGGGGAGGTGATGGGGTTGTTCTGGGGACTATCTCTTTTTTATAATGCAAATGTTTGTGTCTGGATTGTGCTGCTGCTATGCTGGCTATGAGGTTTTTGAACGAGAATGGATACGTGGTTCTGAGAGGGTGTGTGTGTGTGGTGTGTGTGTGTGTGTGTGTGTGCGTGCGTGCGTGCGGCGTGCGTGCGTGCGTGCGTGCGTGCGTGGTGCGTGCGTGTGGTGTGTGCGTGCGTGCGTGCGTGCGTGCGTGGCGTGTGTGTGTGTGGGTTTTGGTGTGTGTGTGTGTGTGTGTGTGTGTGTGTTGTGTTGTGTGTTTTGTGTGTGTGTGTGTCTATGTGTGCGTGCGTGCGTGCGTGCGTGTGTGTGTGTGTGTGTGCATGCGTGCGTGCGTGGGTCCGTGCGTGCGTGCGTGCGTGCGTGCGTGCGTGCGGGGTGTGTGTGTGTGTGTGTGTTTGGGGTGTGTGTGTGTGTGTGTGTGTGTGTGTGTGTGTGTGTGTGTGTTTAACTGTAGGATTGCTGGGCTGCAGTGTGTAGATGTGTCTGGGTTTATGATGGCAAGCCTGTCCACAGATCTGTTGTTGAAATGTTGCTGTTTTTGTAGCCCCATGTCTGTGCGCTGGTTAGCTGTTTGAGTCGGTAGACATTCATTCTTTGTGTTCTGTGTGTAGACATTCATTCGTTTTGTTCTGTGTGTAGGCATTTATTCGTTGTGTTCTGTGTGTAGACATTTATTCTTTGTGTTCTGTGTGTAGACATCATCTATAATAATAATAATAATAATAATAATAATAATAATAATAATAATAATAATATAATAATTAATGAATACTTATATAGCGCCTATTCTCGGCTAGAGACCAAGCTCTAAGCGCTTTACAATCAACACTCGTTTACACAACGGGCTGCCTACCTGGGTAGTGCCGACTGAAGAGCTGCCAGCTGGCGCTTCATTCAGTCGTTTCCCGTGTCATCCAGTCAGTATCGTTCAATATCGATCACTCATTTTCCTCACTTTCTTCATTGTTTCCATTTCTCACATTCATTTGTTGTGTTCTGTGTGTAGACATTCATTCGTTGTGTTCTGTGTGTAGACATTCATTCGTTTGTGTTCTGTGTGTAGACATCATTCGTTGTGTTCTGTGTGTAGGCATTCATTCGTTTGTGTTCTGTGTGTAGACATTCATTCGTTGTGTTTCTGTGTGTGCCGCCCTAGTACAGTGTTAAAAGACTTGTCGGCCATGAGGGGCAACGTTAGTAGTCTGTGTTTGCTGCTGTTAGTTGAGAGTGGTGACATTATTTGTCGGTGTTCATTAGTGTTAGCTGAGAGTGGTGACATTATCAGTCTGTGTTTATATGCATCAGATGAGAGTGGATACATTATTAGTATGTGTTATTTGGTGTTAGTTGAGACTTGTAACATTTTCAGTCTGTGTTTACTGGTGTTAGTTGAGAATGATAACATGATTAGTCTGTCTTTATTGGTGTTAGTTGAGACTAGTCACATTATTAGCCTGTGTTTATTGCTGCTAGCTCAGACTGATATTATGATTAGTCTGTATTTACTGGTGTTAAGTGAGAGTGGTAACATTGTTAGTCTGTGTTTATTGGTGTTAGCTGAGAGTGGTGACATTATTAGTCTGTGTTTATTGGTGTTGGGTGAGAGTGGTTAAATTGTTAATCTGCGTTTATTGCTGTTAGTCGAACGTGGCAAAAATGTGTCTGTGTTTATTGTTGTTGGTAGAGAGTGGTAACATTATTAGTGTGTGTTTATCGCTTTTAGTTGAGAGTTGCACCTGGATACATTATAGGTCTCTGTGTATTGCTGTTAGTTGAGACTAACAACAGTATTAGTCTGTGTTTAATGGTGTTCACTGAGAGTGGTAACATTACTCGTCTGTGTTTAGTGCTGTCAGTTGTGGTGACAACATTGTTAGTCAGTGGTTATTGCTGTTAGTTGAGAATGGTTACATTACTAGAATGCTTTTGTTGCTGTTAATGGAGAGTGGCAGAATTGTTAATCTGTGTTTATTGCTGTTAGTTGAAAGTGATAACATCAATAATCTGTATTTATTGCTGTTAGTTGAAAGGGATGACGTTATTAATCTGTATCTATTGCTGTTAGTTGAACGTGATGATATCAATAATCTGTGTTTATTGCTGTGAGTTGAAAGGGACGACATTATTAATCTGTATGTATTGCTGTTAGTTGAAAGGGATGACATCATTAATCTCTATTTATTGCTGTTTGCTGAAAGTGATGATATTATTAATCTGTATTTATTGCTGTTAGTTGAAAGGGATGACATCATTAATCTCTATTTATTGCTGTTTGCTGAAAGTGATGATATTATTAATCTGTATTTATTGCTGTTAGTTGAAAGTGATGACATCATTAATCTGTATTTATTGCCGTTAGTTGAAAGTGATGACATCATTAATCGGTGTTTATTGCGGTTAGTTGAAAGTGATGACATCATTAATCTGTGTTTATTGCGGTTAGTTGAAAGTGATGACATCATTAATCTGTATTTATTGCTGTTAGCTGAAAGTGATGACATCATTAATCTGTACTTATTGCGGTTAGTTGAAAGTGATGACATCATTAATCAGTGTTTATTGCGGTTAGTTGAAAGTGATGACATCATTAATCTGCATTTATTGCGGTTAGTTGAAAGTGATGACATCATTAATCTGTGTTTATTGTGTTAGTTGAAAGTGATAACATCAATAATCTGTATTTATTGCTGTTAGTTGAAAGTGATGACATCATTAATCTGTATTTATTGCTGTTAGTCGAAAGTGATGACATCATTAATCTGTGTTTATTGCGTTAGTTGAAGTGATGACATCATTAATCTGTATTTATTGCTGTTAGTGAAAGGTGAACATTAATCTGTACTTATTGCGGTTAGTTGAAAGTGATGACATCATTAATGAATGTTTATTGCGGTTAGTTGAAAGTGATGACATCATTAATCTGCATTTATTGCGGTTAGTTGAAAGTGATGACATCATTAATCTGTGTTTATTGCTGTTAGTTGAAAGTGATAACATCAATAATCTGTATTTATTGCTGTTAGTTGAAAGTGATGACATCATTAATCTGTATTTATTGCTGTTAGTCGAAAGTGATGACATCATTAATCTGTGTTTATTGCTGTTAGTTGAGAGTGGAAACATTATCATTCTGTGTTTATTGCTGTTGGTTGAGAGTGGAGGTGGAAACATTATCATTCTGTGTTTATTTCTGCCGGTTTTGAGTGGCCACAGTATTAGTCTGCGTTTGTATGTCGTTAGTTGAGCGTGGCAACATAATTACAATTATATATGTGTTTATATCTTGTTAGCTGAGAGCGTTATCGTAATTAGTCTGTATGTATTACTATTGTTTTTGAGTGGCGGACTCATCAGTCTGTGTTTATTGGTGTTTGGTATGAGCAGCAACATTATTAGTTTGTATGTATTTCTGTTCTTTATGGTGGCATCATTGTAAGTCTGCGTTCAGTGCTGTTAATTGAGAGTGGCAACATTGTTAGTCTGTGTCTTTTGCTGTTATTGAGAGTGGCAACATTGTTGGTCTGTGTCGTTTGCTGTTCATTAAGAGTGGCAACATTGTTAGTCTGTGTCGTTTGCTGTTCATTGAGAGTGGCAACATTGTTAGTCTGTGTCGTTTGCTGTTCATTGAGAGTGGCAACATTGTTTAGTCTGTGTCGTTTGCTGTTCATTGAGAGTGGCAACATTGTTAGTCTGTGTCGTTAGCTGTTCATTGAGAGTGGCAACATTGTTAGTCTGTGTCGTTTGCTGTTCATTGAGAGTGGCAACATTGTTAGTCTGTGTCGTTTGCTGTTCATTGAGAGTGGCAACATTGTTAGTCTGTGTCGTTTGCTGTTCATTGAGAGTGGTTATATTATAAGTCTGTGTTTATTGCTGTCAGCTGAGGGGTGCAATGCTAGCAGTCTATGTTTATTGCTGTCTCTCTCTCTGTATCTCTCTCTCCTCTCTCTCTCTCTCTCTCTCTCTCTCTCTCTCTCTCTCTCTCTCTCTCTCTCTCTGCTGTTGCATCTTTTTCAATGTTTTTGTGTGTGACAAAGTTATCGTGTTTAACCCACGAAAGTTGACAACATGTCTGACGACTTGAAAGGTGTAGTCTGAAGCATAACCATCATCATTAATGCGTGTGTGTCTTTGTTTATCCCCGAAACCCGTGCTGTAGCCGACACATCCGTCTTCGACAGGTCAGATCCAGTTTTCTGTAGGGGAGCTTCTCGCTTAGCTCAAGACTCAGCAGTCCTGTCCTGTTAGTGCAGGGTGGTGGTGGTGGTGGTGGTGGTGGGGGGGGGGGGGACTTCTTCACTGGGGCGTGCAGCTTTGGGGCAGCCATCAAGACCTCGAGAAGACTGTGGAATTCATCAGCAACGACAGGATTGAAGATCTGACGCAGTCAGTTGAAATCTACCGCAGAAGAAGAAGAAGAAGAAGAAGAAGAAGAAGAAGAAGAAGAAGAAGAAAAAGAAGAAGAGAAAGAAGAAGAAGAAGAAGAGAAAGAAGAAGAAGAAGAAGAAGAAGAAGAAGAAGAAGAAGAAGAAGAAGAAGAAGAAGAAGAAGAAAAAGAAGAAGAAGAAGGAAAATAAGGAAAATTGAGCGTTTAACACAATTTTATCCACAAAATGTTTCTCCTTGTTGAAGGTTTCTTTATGGACATGAAGGCCGCAATTGTTCGACTGTTGTTCAGCTCTCCGTCGATCTGCCTTCGCAGCCTTGATCTGGTCGGCAGCAGCACTGTACCACGAGCAGGAAGGATGATTCATCACCTTGAAGCGTTTGGCCGGGGCGTAGGTGTTGAGGGTATCCTGGAGACATAGGTCCAGCTGATGAGGAGTGAGAAACTGGGAGGGGGGGGGGGGGGGGGGGCGGAGTCCAGGGAGTTCTTCAAATCATCCCTGAAGGAGGAGATGTTGATGTCAGCCAGCCTCCTCTTCTCCACGTACCCAGGCTGGGTGGAGGGCCTAGGCACAAACAATTCCACCACCACACAGTAGTGGTCTGACGGTAGCGTTTTGTCCACCGTGGTTGATTGTTAAAGGGTATCGTCCTGGCGGCACACGACCTAATCCAGAGTGTATGACATTGACGCTGGGTTGGAACATCCACCGTATGTATTTAGGTCAAGGAGTTTGGCAGTGGAGGGGTGAGAGGGCTGGTCTAGATGATCATTGACATCACCACCAATCAGTAGATTTCCTTTCAAACTATTACAGTAGTCCAATAGTCGCCAGTTCACAAAAGAATTCGTTTCTTAGTCAGCTTGCTTTTCCTCTTGGGGTGTGTGATGATGAGGTCCGCTATTTCAAATATAAATTGTTGAACTGGTAAGTCAGACTGGACTTTGCCGTTGGGGGACAGACACTCTCTCATAGTGATGGCAATGCCACC